>LQRL01175219.1:9259-23022 GCA_001703475.1 Hydroides elegans
ACTGACTAAAATTATATATCAACTATCACTATCAACTTCATGAAGATCTGGGAAATTGTGTCATGAATTTGAAAACTATCAATCTATTCAAAATGCTAAATGATATGCTCAATATTTAAAAATACAATTTCTACTAATAGAATGGATACAAAATGAAAAGGAAGAATACAAATGATATTCATATTTATAACATTGTGAAATGAACTGGTTAGCTCTAATTTATAGATATTGATTATAATTGCATGAGAATTTCGTTTAAATTGTTTCTAATTTTGATCGAGTTTAACATAAGTAAAAACGTTGAATCTAAATTTTAGTGAGTATAGACGCATGTATTCAAAATGTGTATATAATTTTCTAAGATTCATACTTTTATTCCAAATGAATAATTTTAATATGATGATTGTAAGGTGTGTTCTGTGATATATTTTAGATACTGTTTTATTTTTACATGAAAATATAATTTTCGGTATGATTACCTTATGTCCCTTTCCTGAATTGTGATATAGCTCAATCTATTCATATTGATAGTATTATGTAGATTTTTTTCATATACATAAATATTATATGGCTGGTTTTTATATTGATGTTCAATAAATAGAGCGAATTGAAAACAAACAAGTTTTTCTCTGTATAATAGATGCCTCCTCAATTCGAAATCTTCCGCCTTATAATTAAAGTAGTTTCTGGTTTAACGAATGTCCAATTTGTACGTTTCAGAGACTACCGCTTCCCCGGTATGTCGTGATAATGTGGAATAAAAAATAATCATACACCCAAGCTCATAAGGTTAACTTTCATTAAACATATATCTCATTTCAATGTAAATTTCTCACTTATGTCACTGCATTGACTTTCTTCATACCTCATACATTCGATTAAACAATCCTACATAAGGCTTGATATAGGTACTTGGGAGATTAAACATTAACAAAAAATAGATTTAAATCAAGCGCGTTCACTACCTGAAGCGGCTTGAAGCGAGCTTTCTGGTGAAATAACACAACCTGATTGTTTTCAAAATATGTATTGTCTGTAAATAATCTAATATATCAAATGTATATATAACTGTAAATGAAAATCTTAAAGACATTACCTTACAAATTGACTTAATGAAACAAATTTGATTCTAACAATTTGCAAATAAATCAGCTGCGCCATTAATGTTCAGATTTATATGAATTCGAGATTTCGCTACAATAATATTGCTTTGTAAACAAAATATAAAGGCAAAGTTATAAAAATATATAAAATTGTCAAATATAAGGCTATCTTGATGAATTGACAATCGGTTTTAATATGTTAAATTTTCAAAAATAATATGGTATCTTAAACTACAACATCTAAAGTTGGACTCAAAAAGATCTATTTCTTGAATGTAAATATAAATATTCCCGAAATACGATGTTTTGTAATTCATGATTGTCAACACCTCGATTCAACTGGAGTTTCCAGCAATGGATTTTGAGTTCGAAGTTTATGTAATAATAGATACTGTAAGAAGAGTAAGGCACGTATAATGTATCACGTCATATATGGAATGTTGCAAGAAATTATATGCAAGTATTAGTAAATAGTCAATAAACATATTTTCTAATCTACTGGAATGCTTTGAGCTTTAACAATTAGATAACATACAAAACTACGTTTTCTTTAGAAAACTTGGGCGAAACTAAGATACTTCCTATCCTAAATTAGAGATTCAACAAATAAAGAAAGACATATTTCCAAAAAAAAAAGTGAAGCATACTTATAAATGTACAAAACCAACAGCCAAGATATAACAAATTAACTAGAAACTACTTATTTAAACTCATATTTTACGAAACCCATTGCAAATGAAATTGCAAAAGTAAAAGTCTTAAAGAAATATCATACATCACCCATGATGGGATATAAACTATTCGAGAAAAGGCAGTTTTCCAAGCTCAATCGTTCAATCGAAGATAAATATACATCTTTTCAGCAATAACACAAGTTTAACTTGTGCTTTTGAAAATATATTGATAATCATAGCCTATTTATTTTTATTTCTTAAATAAAATTACTCAAAAAAGTATTAAATGTACACGCAAAAGAAAGATACACGAGATATGGCATTGGAATGACACTACAGAAATGTTGCTTATATGATTATCAAAATGCATGTAAATTCAGATCTCAATTCAAATGAGCATCGGCTTAAACGACCACAATAAAATATTATTCAACCACAAATTCTCTTTAACATGAACAAAAATTAACTATATATCATATATAAAACTTAATACATAAATCTTAACAAATCAACCACGAAGTAGTCGTAAAAAATGTACAATTCAAGAGACAACATACAAATTCCTTTTTAAAAGGAAAAATAACACGTATTTGTTATATTAAGAACACTCTTGTCATTCTTGAGCAAATGAGAAAACTAGCCCATTAATCGGGTAAAATATAATGCAAAAATTACTGAATATTTCCATTCTTAACAGCAGGAGCCTTATTATAGGGAACCACGTTATGTGGAAGATAATTGCTATTTGGCTTTTTACTTTCGCGGAGCAGCAGCTTCTCACAACACATACATCTTTTCTCGCAAATATGCTGCGCTCGTAGTTTTCGCAAATGGGTTGTAAACATACGCTGTACGTCGCGGTATTTCGTGCCTCCACCGTACATCTGTACATTGACCACTTGCTCAATTGTCTCCATACTAAAGCGCGACTTATTCTTGCGGTTGCGATCGCGAAATCGGATATAGGCCAGCGTTGGACAACATATATTGCACTGCTGTTCATCACACGTGTCTTTGGTTTGCCCAGATGCCATGAGGGCATTGAGCATTTGTCGAACTTCGTTATCAGGAACTTCTAATAACGAATTCACACAGCGCGGCTTTGGTCGTGTGCTCGAGTCGTCACCTGCAACATGCTTTTCATCAACATTCTGAGCGATGCCTGCGACTGAATTTTGAACTATGGAAGATGCAATTGGATTATACATCTCATGCGATTCGGTGACATTTTCATCTTTAATGCTCATAAGAACCGCGTCCTCTACTAGCGCGTCTAAAGGTCCCAGGGTCCCTTGCGAACGTATCAGTGGTGGTATCCTATTCAAATCAGGAACTGATCCCGCTAGACAATTTGGAACGTCAACGAATGGGTCAGTTAATGACTCTTTCTTTAATAGATGAACCATTGGGAGCACACGGCAGGGCAATTGATTCAAGGTCGAATCATCTGAGATTTGACTTGTTAAGTCAATTGGAATATTATTCATGTCCTCAGTTCCACCATTCTCGATTTGTAGGCTGTTCCTGTTCAATGTTTGTGTTTCATTGAGAGAGTCGTTGTGGGAACCTAACTGGTTACATGACTGGGGTTCGATAACAATGATTTTTGAAGAACTTTCAAGACGACTCAAACTAGTAGGGTTGGCTTGTTTACGCTTCCGTTTTGAGGGCGATGACGATGCGGATAGGGCAGTTCCATCAGCACTTCCTTCCAAGGTTCGTGGCGTAACAAACTGAGACGATGCATCTTTTGGTAAAGAATCAACTGAGGCTATCACAGTTTTCTGCCTTGAATTATCATCCGATAAAACTGCTGTTGTCGATGACACATGACATTTTTCGGCTTCAATATTTTCCTGAATATCGACAACCATTTCATTTTCTTTGTCCACCTTAACATAAAGCTTCCCTTGAATGTGACATTGATGTCTGAAGTTCATCATGTTACAGCAGAATGATGTCAAGATTTTACTGAGAAAACTTTGAATACTTCTGACGGGATTAATCCCCGCACAAACATCGATTTTCTTCCCATCTGACAGCTTTTCATGACCACATTCGCGCAAAAGTGGGGAGTTGAGATCTTTCTGAGGCGGGTTTGTGTTGTTTTGGGATAATTCGTTACTTGATTCTTCAAAGGCATCATTTGTTGCAGTTTTACCAAGGCTTAATTCAAACGATAAGTCTTTATCAATAATCATAGATACTTTCCCTTGAATACAACATTCTTCTTGAAATGTTAATATATTTTTGCAAAACAACGAAATGGTATCACTCAGGAAAATACTCAGATTGCCTTCGGTGAAGTTGTATGTGCCCATGTTTGTTTCTTCTGTTCGCTAAAACAAAACAAAATTTCATATAATGTATCATATGTTTACATAAAAATAGTTTTAAGGTTATATTTTGGGTGAAGTATAAGGATATCCTAGCCCATCGGTTTATTTGCAGTAAAAGTGTATTTGGCTTATATCTGTCATGGTGCTGTCAGCGGCTCTGTCCGTCTGTGGATTTTGCATTGGTGTAAAATATAGTTCTCAAAGCGGAATCAAAATTGCAGGGATATTTATATTTCAAACCAATTCAAAATGAACAAAAACAGATGCAAAGAGCCGCTGACAGCACCAAAACATTACCATTTTTACCGAAAGAGTCCATATACATATTCTTGTTTGGCCTTATGTCCTTCGATCGGCAACTTATGTTAAGGTAATAAATTGATTGTAAGAAACAATAATAACATAAAACGTTATTTTCAAATGGTCATTGCTATGGACAACATGCCCATCGACCCACTCCCACTTTTTCTTCAGAAATGTCGAATTCCAAAGTCGTTAAGCTTACAAAACAATCACATTTCACTAAAAAAAATATGCTTTCCCACGTATGAGTACGCCCAAAACGGCACATTTGTGTAGTTTGATTACGAGTATCACTGTGATCAGTGGTCTTGTTATAACAAATTTGCTTGTAATTATATGTTTTTAAGCAATAGTAATGTATCTGAGCCTCACAATTGGGATTAGTGACAAGTGTTTCTTTTTAGAAAATTTGCGTATCCAATATTAGTTTTTAGCATGTCGGGGCTCGGAAAGCCCGGATTTTCCAAATGCCCAATCCCCCTCGGTTTTTAAGGACGGGATCCACAGAGCCCCCAACTTCTACAAACCTCTGACAATAAATAATTCGGGTCACCGGATTTGGGTTTGGGGCCCCAGGACCAGGTTTTAAAGAGCGGGGCTCCCGGCGTGTCTAAAAATGTTGGCTCGTAAGGCGATTATCTTATATAATCATTAGTCAATCTAAATTCTATTGGTTCCGAAAACCATTCATAAGGACACATTGGTATATAATTCTAGTTATATATCTTCATTTGTCGGGGATGTTCCAGGGCCAGTGACTCAATTTCAGTTATACGTAAAATCAACGTACATTGTATCGAGAAACATATGCTATATTCACCCGCCTCAGCTAAGATCATATCAATATTGTCATGTTGGTAATTATAGACACCAATATAGGAAAAGAAAGGGAAAAAACTTTAAAAGTTTAGTTGTTTATCTTTTGGTGAATGTCAAGGTTATTTTTCATAATAGTGTAAAGACTTTTTAATTGCCAAAATAAAACCTGGGATAAACATACATGGATTGGAAACTGATTCGAAACATCGATAACTTTATCGACGGGTTTTCTTCCGAGCAGAGGTACCTGCCTCGATCGTCGGCGAAAGTTTATATGTTGTTGTAAGCGTACAAAGGTGAAATTTCAAACGGTGGAACTAGAGATACCATTTTATCATCTGAATATTTGTTAGACTTCTTAAACACAATCTGCTTGATGCACATATTGTTTCAACTAAAAAAAAGGTCATGTTTTAAATGAATTTTCTTTCCGACATGTACTCAATTTATGGGCTAAGGTTTGGATTTCCACACATAGTAAAAAAAGTTCACAAAAAGGGAGTGATACGGCCCTATCATTGTTTAATATTTGATAGATAGGTAGACAGGTCGACAGGTTGACAGGTCGACACGTAACATCAAATTGAAAGTTTCCTTTATTAATAATGAAGGCATAAATAATACGTGCGCGATGATGATTATATGTCTACCTGTCGACTTTTCGACCCGTTTATGGATAGACAGTATCTTCTTCGTGAATATGTTATATCATTAAACATCTTTATGGCGCATATCAACAACCTTCATAATCCCAACCTAGCGACCTGTCGACCGTCTCTAATATTTATAGTATGATCTCCATTAATATAGTATATCCACTTCAAACACTTTTATTGGGCATATCAATAACCTTCACATTTCTTACCTGGCTACCTGTCGACTTGTCAACCTGTCGACCCGGCTCCGACATAAATAGCATAAACTCCGTGAATATATTATATCCTTAAACTTTTTTATTGCGCATATCAATAACCTTCATAGTTTCAACATGGTTACCTGTGAACCTGTCTTCCTGTCGACCTGTCTACCTGTCGACTTGTCTACCTGTCGACCTATCTTCCACACAAATAACATCATCTTCGCGAATATTTTACACCCTTAAACCATTTTATGGCGTATATATCAATAACCTTCATAGTTCTGACCTGGCTACGTGTCTACCTGTCTACCATGCTCTTCTTAGTCCTCAAATTTTCAATATTATTGCGCGTAAATGTGTGGGGAATTCTAAGGTCGTTCCAATTACTGTTTAATATCTTCATCTATGAGGAAAATGAAGCGTCGAAATCAGTAAAAGGTGGAAGAAGAAACATCAATAAGCATTTCTGATTTATTTTTTATACTTTCATGACTGATGGGAAACTTGCACATATTGTCGAAAAATCAGCATTTCGATCCGTATTTCATCGTTTTTTTCAAATTTAAACAAGGCATATTTATTCAAAACACGAATTCTGTTTTCTTTCTAATCCCTGTATATTCATCCCAGATGAAACTTAAGACGAACTATCAACACTCAGAAAATCATCGTTAATCCGGTTAATTAAACTTATTTCGATGGGCCATTTTAAGCAGTTGTGATTGCATAACAGCAGACCAACATCTCATCTTATACTTTAATGCGATAATTTCGTTAAGACATGGCGTTTTCTAGCTCGGTATAACGTATGTGTTTTAAAGATATTTTCTTTTAAAATTGCTATCGACTAGACAAGTACTTCAAGTTTTTTTTTTATTATACAAGTTTCAAAGCATAATTGGATCTTAAAATATTGATTCAAACCAACTTTCTCTTGTCAAAAAACTTAACTCGCTGTGTTTAGAGCCAGACCGTGGGAGAAATGCCTTTCCTTTTATATCTCTTTAATCTCGCTAAGACGTGCGATATGGTCATCGAAATGCTCGCGGGACATTTTAAGCATATTTGCGTTATGTTAATATGGATGTGCGTGTTGGGATGCATTTACACTTAGGGATGACATAATCAGGATATGAGCCTGCCACACTGACCAAATAGTTGTCCTGAAAAGTGGTTGAGGTAAAATCAGAAGCACCCTAACACTCCTTTCCCATAAATGCTTTCAGGTCAGGAAATCTGGGTTTCTAAATGGGTTCACTAATATCGAACCATAAAATAAACCAAATGGTGGATCGTGAGTGCTCCTGCTAAATACATTACCTAAAAAGCTCGATTATCGAAAGAGTACGGACACAAAAATCGCCCATTAGACTGCACGATAAAATAATTCCAGTAATTAAAACAGCATACACAAGCAACAGAAGTACAACATAAGAAGTATGCACGTTTAATATTCTCGTCGAAAAAGAAATATCATCAATAGGATATAAAAAAATACTGTTGCTTGATATGAGCAGACCTTTGACTCTATAAAAAGATACCTTCTAATTCAAGACCTCAAAGCAATGCTGATCAATGATGTAATCCATGTAGAAGCTTTTATTGGTAGAACTCTGTGTTTAACTCGAAAAATAAAAAAGGAAGTGCATTAAAAATAAATATATGATCGCCACAAGGCGATGGATCATCACTGCTATTTTCATAACATACCTAACAAAACGTTTAAGGGCGATAATAAACTGCAAAGTGTTATTAAAGGTCTATTGGCTACGAATCCAACACATTATCAAGAACAAACAGAAATAACGAACGACTCACTGAAAAATAACGAAAAACATTAATCACCACACAATCTAGAAGACCACATCTATTCAAAATACAAGGAAACATCATTTTACAATAGACGAATACTATGCTGATGACGTTGAGTAGGCATCTACTGTAGAACATTTCACAAAACATATGAAGAAAAAACCCTACTGGAAAAATCTCTACTTATTGACCAATAAAACAACGAAAAATACAAAATAAAAAAGATGGCGCCCCTTTGGGCTTGTGGTTTCATAATCTTCCGAATAAACAGCACAGGACCGAGTTTTAGTAACAAAGCTCCAAAGAAGCAAAGCAATATCATCCCTAAATTATATCGACAGCCAATCGAACCGGAAACTCTGTTATTCTCTTTGATTGTAAACTGTGGACTATATCATATTCATTAGAGAAGAAAATATACATTTCCAAAAGACAATTGCTCCGTATAGCCCTAATATAATATGGGACTAGAACAACAACTTTATTACAAACGAACAGTTAAACGAGAGAGTAGTACGCAAAAACCGTAGTCACAAATTGTGACAAAACGTCTCAGAGTGATTTGTAATATTTGCAGGCTTCCGGACTCAGCCCCTGAAAAAACACTCTACAAGGGCTTAAGAAAATTGAAAAATCTTCTGAAACTGATAGAAAAAACAGATAGCTGAATAGAACTTAAACATATATGAGCAATTTGGTTAGCATAGGATAGAAAAAAAAAACTATTATGATTCTCATGTGAATAGTGATAAAACTGTGTTGTAACATTTACGGATAATATCAAGAATCCCACGTTAAAGATCTATACGTTATACTGGAAAATCATATGCGAAGAAACGCATCTATTGCTGCTTGCTGTCTGCAATTAAATTTCGTTGTGCCATATTTGACCCCCAAATATGATTATTTAGGATTAGATCGATTCGTAGGTTTTTCCCATGTATTGAAACCTTATGATACATTTATGCAATGAGATAAGAACAAAACGATCTTAACACTTATCTTATGGAAAAAAGGATAAATTAATGACCCACACTCAATATAATAAGTTTTTTACCACGTTGCATATTTCTAAACTTTTTTGTCATTATATCAAGCATTTATAATTATATGAAAGATACATGGTTGTATCAAAATCAATCAGAATATAGTCATATTAGGAACTCTTCTTTAGATTCTGCAATGTCTGGCCGAGGGCGTAATTGCCTTCCAGGCTGGAATTCTATATATTATGGATATATATTCTATCGTTCATATACATAAAATTTGGCACGGAGAGCGAATACCCCCTTGACGAACTTTTGATTTGAGCTGAAAAAAATAAATCATCCTGAAGCCTATAAATATTGACGAAATTGTGTAATGTGGTCCTTTATTGCAATCGTGCTAGGGCTTATCCGTTTAATATCTAATTGGTTATATTAAATAGGCAAGGTGTTTAAGAATATTTGATGAAATACATTAAATCATTCTTATTACGAGTTTTCTGCCATATTTTGTGTTACATCCATCAAAATCTCCATTGAATCCAGTACATGCTTTTGATTGTCGATAGATGTGTAGAAAATAGCAGGGATGCACATAAGCCTTCGCATTTCGCCAATGGCGAAGGTAAAATCCATTTGGCGAAGGTGAATCGAAACACCTTCGCCAAATTGGCGAAGATAAATTTTTGGTCAAATTCATATTCTTGTCGAACCATAATTTCATATAATATTTTCAAAGCATAGATATGAAACAAAATCGCATCACCGCACTACCCTTCACTGAAGGAGGTTTTAATTGCAATTACCGCCATGACCTTTTAAATTCTTAGTGTCCGTACAATCAGATATTAGTCACGTACACGTACGTAATCTAAAATAAAAACATAAGTTATTGGTAAATAAAGATAATAAAAAGTGGGCCGAAACGTCATGGGCCGAAACGTCCTAGGCCGAAATGTCTCAAAAAGTGGGCCGAAATGGAAATGGGCCGAAACGTCCTGACACCCAAAAAAATATCTTTTAAATAGAGTTTCGTCATGTATTGGATGCGAGTACCAGTCGCAGGTATCAGTTCCGATTATCTATATTGGTAAAATCAGGGTGACTAGCCTTACGGAAATCAGGGAAAATCAGGTAATTACATAATCCCGTTTTCAAGTCAGGGAAAGTCAGAAGGAATCAATCTTTTGGGGGAAATTCGGGGAATTTCATTATGAATCAGGGAACAAATCCGGGAATTTCGTTTAAGTATTTATTTGTAATTTTTAATTTCTCTAAAACGAATTCGCACGCGTCTTCGGTGCTCACAAACCATAATATTTCTTGAAAATTGAGGCTGGCGCTGTCGGCTCTCGGATATAAACTTATATAGCTTTGCTTTGTTATAAAGTAGCCTACTGGTCAGTTTAAATTGGGCCAGTATTAATCTTGGATCAGGGAAACCAGGGAGTTCGAAACTGACTGGAAATTGTTCAGCCTGTAAAATGTGTAATTGTCTGCTTCAGATATTTAATTCCATGGTTCTATACAAATCATTTGTGTATTCTTCGTTTACCAAAGACCGAATAACAAAACTTCCACATTCTTGTACTGTATTTCGTCATAAATTTCCTTAAGAATATTTAGTCACGCCTTAGGATGTAAACATATGTAAAGCTATTGCAAAGCGAACCCATGAAATCTGGTATGGACATGACATAGTTGGTCGACTAATTTGTAGGAGTCAGTCGCCTAATCGCGACCATCAACTATCGGTTGTGGTCAAGCCCTGTGATAGATATTGGTCACGTTTCGTAGAAAAGTCGTAATCCATACCAGGAAAGCGAAGGTGGTTTTGTGACCTTCAAAAATTTGGCGAAGGTAAATTGAGTTTGGCGAAGGTGAATCAATAGTCCTTCGCCAATTTGGCGAAGGTCAAAAAATCCTTATGTGCAAACCTGAAATAGTGAGCTGAAAAATATTAAATATTTGTTTTAATTGCATGACAGAATAAGCTTTCTAAATATATGACGGGATAACAAAGTTTTTAAATTTCAATTTTTTCCGCTTGATGTTTTACTTCCGCAGTAGCATTCATATAAGATCCACAAGGTCCTTTTATGTTAATTATATTTATTGCAACAGCGACCTTCACTAAAAATTCTTAGAAATCTGATATACACAATTTCGAATATTTACATGAAACGTTTGGAAACCCATATTGTATGTATATATCGTATTGTCTCTAATAATCGCACATGTGCGCTTTTTTGGGTCGATAGCCTCTTTGCCTCTGCATCAACGCCGACATGACCTGTTATCTACCCAGCACTGTACATGAAAAGCACAAACCCCTATTAACAATTGAAATATCCCCTATATCACCCATATCCCTTCCTAGCTTACTCCATATTAAGCAACTAGATAAATATTGGCAAGACCCTTTTCCTGATCCTTCTATAGCTACTCAGGCTAACTTAATCAATCTTAATTATTTCACTAGTTTACTAACTAGTAAATTTAGCTATATGTCCCTTGAATAATAAACATCCGAAAAAAAATAAAAGTAGACCAGAAATATGTAAAGACTCATAAAAGTGTAAAAGACTAACTAGCCCGGCCATCCAAGACAAGCTCTCCGATTTCAAAACGTCATCTGGCACGAACACGTGAACCACGTCATCCTCGCTGCCGTCAAGAGCTGTTTTAATAAAGGTCTATATTAAGTACATTTATTCCTGAAGGCAATAGATTACATATGATAATGTAATTTCAATGTATACATATATATGATGCAATTAATATTCATTTAGTATCAATCTGGGTGTATACTTCGAAAGAGTTTCGGATGACTGCTCGTGTAACAATTGCTTTTTCATTCTAACTTGAAAGAGTAGACCGGTGGTTCCAAGTGACGTTACATGGCGGCCGTTTTTTGGTGTATTCTGGCGAAATCGCATTTAGCCTTGACGTATTTTCTATCTATAAATTATTAAACCATAAGATTTTATAAGAAAGATATCATTGTTTATTGACAATAAACATATTATCAATATTATCAATATTTTTGTATTAAATATAAAAAGGTATAATCTGCTTTATGGTCAATTACTACTTTTACAGCTTCTTACTTTTTACCTTCCTACTTTTTTGGTTAGTTCGTACTTTTGGTATTTTGGTCACTTCGTACCATTTTTGTCACTTCGTACTTTTTTGGTCAGCTCATACTTTAGATATCTTTCTGTCATTTGATTAAAGAAATATACATAGAATCTATTTTTGATACGGTTTTAATGTGGTTATTGATTTTTCAAAAATAATAAAAAATATGTTTTTATTCAAGCGCTTTCCGATACTGCTAGGTTCAATACATTATGCGGCTTAGTGACAATTTTTTCATAATAAACTATGTCATTAAATTAATATTTTTACAAAACATTTGATATCATGCTATTTTAGCTATTACACTAAAAAAGAATAATAGGGAAAAGCGTAACAAGCGATTGAGGAATAATTTGATCATTGATTTATTGATTAATGTTTTTCTTTTTATCCTAATCCAAAACGGGCGTATGGGTTTTAACGTTATCAAAAATAATAAAAGCGTGATATTATGTCTTTGATCCGGACAAAGATAAGAAAAACTATCGTCAAATATGTAACACTTGTGGCATGTTGGTTTCAAATGAGGTATTGAGGGTGATATTGGTAGTGAATATGATTGTTAATAATGTTTTTACTATCTCTTTGAAACCAGTTAATTTCAGATGCTCTTAACTTCATGATTGTTGATTAAATTTATAATTAACTGTCGCTTAAGACCTAACCAATTCTATTATTATCTAGTTTCTAAGTGAATTCCACGCCGACAAGACACAGAATGAACTAGGATATTCAACGTCAAATGGTTGATTAACCATCTATGATAAATATAATTTTATTCAAAACTTAATTGACATGATAAATGTATCAGTTTCAATCGTAATATATTTCATATATTTATGATTTATTAAGAAACTGACCAAAATATAAAGTACGAGGTTGTAAAAGTATGAAGTGACCAGCTACCTGTCATCTCACATCATCTGTAAGATTTCCTGAAAAGCATACAATATCATAGTCAACCGTCTCAGGTGACTCTGGCCGAGGCCCCTGCATCATGAAATCAAATTAAACTTAACTCTGTGGGGGATCTCTGCTGGTAATGGATTTCTTATACCTTTCACAAGGAACGATGTCGGCAATTCTGTCCCTTCAGCAAGAGCTGTCAACATCACCGTTATCCCGGAACTTCCATGGCCAGGTTTTGCCAGTTTTGGTCCATATTTGCTCGATCTTATTATTACCTGAAACATAAACAAAGTTAATGATAATGGGAATATGTCATTAGATTATATATTGAAGGGAATTTAACACTCTGTCAAATCTGACCGAACACGAAAGGTAAGTTCAGATTTGGCTAACAGAGTGTTATAATTCCCTTCAACATATAATCGAGTAGCGTGTTCGTTTTATTGCATATCTTCTATGAAGAATAATATATTGAAATACATTAATTCGCGATTCAAAAGCGGCTAACCTCGTTAACCCAGTCGGTGAGAGCGTTGAACAAGCATGGTTTTGCGTCATTCTCACTTAAAAAGTTTGTTTTTCCATTTGTTTTATCTTTAATAACTCATTTGACATAAACATCTAAAATTTGAAACATGACAAGATTATTCTATATTTTGTATGATTTATTAATAGATTTACGTATTTCACAATATAAATTCTTATTGAGTTCGATTTGAAACGCAAGTAGTTGGCTGATTTGCTATGATTCATGGGTCCTCGGTTCGAACCCAAGTAAAGACATAACTAAAATTGTTTTTGTATGTCTTCATGAATTG
>LQRL01175228.1:11455-31754 GCA_001703475.1 Hydroides elegans
TTAAATTTTGATTTCTTATAAAACCTCTCTACAAAAATGTTAATTACTTGTAACAAATCTACAGCTAACCGAAGAATGTGAAGTAAAAATGAAAACCTCTTGTTTTTCTTTGGACAATGGGCTACGTGAGCTACTGGGAATCACAGGCAACATCTCTTCGGTATATAAAAGGGAGCGGGCAGTTGATGAACTCTCCGACAGCATGTTATAGAGAAGCTCGAGCTCGCTGTCATCCTCCAATAGATATGTCATGTCGGTAAGCACTGCCAGCTTTTCTCGACAGAGTCTCTGGAGTATCGAGGTTGACATGAAAGAAGGGGATGGAGGTGTGATTCGTGTAGCTGTCGCCTGAGGGGATCTTGGAGGTGAGCGTTGGAACTTGAGGATGTCTCTGTCCACGGAAAACCAAGGATGATTGCAGTAGGTCTGAGGAAAATCATCCCATTTGCAAAACCGCTGCAAAATCAACGCCATTATGTGCTCGCACGGGTTGTGTGTGCGCTTAAAAGCGTCGCACGAACAATCTGGTCGACCACCGCTATCTAACCGGACAGTTTCTTGTCTTTCGGTTGTAACCTTGATAAGACAAATATGAATGAAATTCAAACGTTATGAAAAATAACAATACAAATATAAATAAATTTGAATTTTGATCAAAATTGACAAAAGTAATACAATAGTATCAATTCGTTTATTGATTGAAATACAAATATGGTATTGGAAAGACCATATATAAATCTCACAAGAAATGTGCCTTCAGACATTTTATTAATGGCCACAACATCACGAGAAATCTCCATAGTGTCCATCGCATGCTTGACGAACCACTTAGGCCTGTTGTGAAGGAATTCCGGAACACTCGAATTATAGGTTCGTCCAATGTCATTCAACGCCAGAGCATTATCTCGGATGTAGCTAATAAAAATATCGAGCTTATATATTATAACTATAAAACATCTATAGGACAGAACCTTTGATATACATGGTATGTTGTTTAATAAACACTACGATATTATTCCGAAAAAACAAAGAACACCTCGAACAAATATTGAATTATCCATTGATCTTTATATTTGCAAGCTGTTCATTTCATGTTGGATACCAGTGTTAAAATACGGTTTATTCGCTTAGTAAACTATGAACGGTTCAGTAAAATATAAAACCTTTTTTCTTCTGCGACCAAAAACGTTTGAATAAGGGATGTCAGCATTCCGGTCAGGGTTTTATCACTGACTCCGTGCAAAAACCCTTCTTTGAATGTTCGGTACTGTCTTTCCACACCATTCGTAGTATTCACGATAACGGTTTGCTCCCTTTTATATGCCCAAACCCATCTCTAAAGTGTAAAAAATAATTTGTGATTAGAACATATTTCAATGTTTATCATCCATGACATTTTGAACGAGTCCATATAAAACAAAGCAGAAAGCAATTGGAAACAGTAACCGGTTCATCTCACAACATAAAGTCAAAGAAATGAAGAAAATGAAACCTCTTTGCATGAGAGCCATCTCGTTTCAATGTACTGTTTGAAACGCTTATGTGCTCGATATACGGCACTGGCTCTCAAGGCGTTGATAGCCTTTTCCATTTCTGCCAACGTGTCTGATAGGGCGATTCCTTGCAGAAGTGCTGTAATTTCTTCGGCATCTTCGGCCACTCCGTTTTTTTTGGCCCGGATCCATCGATCCCATGCCTGGCGACGGTGGAAGTCGCACAAGAAAACTCTTTCAGTGTCTTAAAGTAAAGGCATAAGGTAAAACAATTATAAAATGGACCATGATTGCTTTTCTTGTAAAAGAAACTTTGGACCCTTCAAATACAATTTTGCAATGTAAGATACCTCATATAATCCACTACATAACATATAGTTGTTGTTCAATACACGTTCGAATCTCCAGAGATCAGATAAGGATACTCGCATCAATAAAAATGATGTTAATGCAAAACATATATATCAAGATTCAATGAAACAGCAATATATAACTTCATATAAACCTTTGAATATCACACCTTTAAACACTGTTTCGATAGATGCAAGTTCTGGCTCCGAATAATCTACAATCCAGAATTTCGGTCTCAAAAATGGTAGAAATTGATACACATATTGTAAGGCCTCGGAAATTGCAGCTGTTGTTTCCTGTTCTATGACAAAGGACGCCACCACTTTATAGCCGCAATTTGTCCGGACACTCACGAAGAACAGTGGCAGTGAATATTTTGTCGTTTTGTAGGTTGCGTCAAGCAGAGCGATGTCATTTCCATAGCGCTCGCATATTATCTCTTGGAAAGGGTTTGCGTGTACAAACACAAGTTTTCCCGGTTCGTTGTTCCGTAGAAAGACCTTGTGCCCTTTTTCTTTTAACTCATTGGCGAAAGAGACTAAATTCTCTAGATCCATTGTTGATTTCCTTTAAGATAGAGTGATAGATTGAGTAAGACAGAATTGAGAATTATTATTAACATTTTATATTGAATATAGAATGTACAGACAAAAATTCGTACATTGATGCACTTTTTATCATAATGTACAATTTGAGAATAAAGTGGACTGCCAAGAGACATAAGAAATAGAATAAAATGCACAAATCCATAGGAACACTTAAAAGGTCAATGCCAACATGAAGAATACAACATTACATAAAGCTGAGCAATAAGGCAAGTAAGTTTGAAACCGAACATTTATAATACTTTCATAGTATTTCAATTCCTTTTAATAATGTATTTAAGTGAACTTACTTATTTTCTCCGAGAACAAGTTTGATATGATTTCTCACATCCTCCAATGTGGGAAAATAGGCCCTGTTATTTGGATTTGGAGGAGGGTTTAGACTGTTACTGTAGCAGGTAACTAACTTATGGACATGATGGGTTGAGGTAAATCCTAACCGAACCCACTTTCTGATCTGTTCTTTGACATCGCGGTCAAGATGGTTTTGAAAACCCATATCCTAAAAAATTGAAAATCTTATATAAATGTCTTTGATTACCATATACTTATAACGGGAAAAACTTGCATCGAGGTCGCATTCAAAGAAACGTAAGAACTATATAGATATGAAACTGAAGAGTTATAGGAATTAATTTAGAGGTAGTTTATAAATTTACCGGCTCGGTAGTGTGACCAATGTGGTCAATAGCGTTTGGTAGTTTTATATAAAATCTCTTCTCCGCCACCAGGTTTTTGTCAGCTTTAATAACTTTGGCAATTTTGCGCAACTGGTAATCGGTAACGTCATCCAAATTGTCATCCACCTAGATATTTTGAAAACTTTGACTTTAAATGAATAAAACATAACCAAAACTCTCTATGTTAAAATTGCAATAAAGGGCTGAGGAAGAATTTGTTGGAAGAGAGTTTGTTTAACTGTTAGAATATGTTAGAAGATAGTTTGTTCTACTATTTGAATAAGCAGAGTATAATTATCAAAATATGTGAGCAAGCTTAACCAATTATATGCTTTATTCTGAAATAAATAATGTTTTCTGAAAGTTCGATAATGCATAATACCTTATGTGCAGGGAATGAAAACACTTCTTTTACAAGAATGGCAGCAGGGCAACCTTTTTTTACTGAGTTCTGATGGACTCGTTTTGTGTTTGGCTGATTCGGATGATCCGCCTTCAAAGCGTATAGAATAAAATGAAAGTGATGATGGAGGCATTCTGATTTTATAAACATTTACATCAACATTAATATTAAGTATATAATCAAGTTTCTTAACATGTCTTTACGTTTCTTAAATATGCATATGTAAAGTAACAACACTTTCTATTAAACGGGGGTATTGGTGATAAACAACATGTTACAAAATACCCGAATGGTAACTAACTTACAAGCGCGTCGGAAACATTGTCTGCTTTTCTTTTTCTCGCACGATTGTTGTCGGGACCATATTGACATAATATTTTGAAAGTTCCTTTTAGGCAAAACGGAGTTCCATCCTCTTCAACAATCGGACAACTTTTCACGTCCTTCAAATGAATCCTACTGATATCACCCAACTCTACAAAAACGCTTCTGTGATAAGTACCATACTATTGTGATATGTAGGGTATATTCGATAATGCAAACATAGATTTTTAGAAAAACGTTATACTTTCTATTATGGTATTCATTTTTATTGATTTAATGAAGTTCTTGAAGCTGACTTTGTTTAGAAAAAATGCGAAACTAAAAATAGAGAAACAACTCTCAAGGCAGGCAAAGAAAGGTATCAGTTAGCACACTCAGGGTTAGTCTAAAATGCTAAGTTCATGCAGACATGTATTTTGTTAACAAATGAATAAAATATGTACCATCTTAATTTTTTAAGAACATAAAAATAACCATTCGGGGCCAAAAAATAATAAAGAGACCGAATAGAATGATTTGTAGAGGTTAGGGATAAGATCTCATAAATTAAGGACCTTTAGTTTTCAGAAACCGAATGCATCGGTAAGAGGGTTATGCATTAATCAATCCCTTGATAGGTTATTTGCAATTGTCGTTTCATCATTGTTTAGTACCGGATGAGTTATCCTTACGTAATGTGATATCTTCTTTATCAAATATATTTGGTGAAGGTAAACTAGGTATTACAAGCGTTTGAGTCAAAAGAGCCATCAGTCAATGTGTTAGGATAGAAACATCTTGTGTACCCCATATGTAATACAGCAGTTGATATCATGTATGCGCACAATAACAGCATTCCTGAAAGCAAAGCCAAACATATGCTGAAAACAATATTTAATATCAATTTGTGTTTATATAATAATCTGTATTGTACCTTAACATTTAAATAAATAGTTTAAGCCTGTTATTGAATTAATCTATTACTCACAAATTAAACGTTACAAGAAATGATAAGGCAGTGATGGTTTAATAGATTTCGGTAAATAATATAAATGCATTACGGGATATTTATTGTCTAAATTGGTAGCAGTGTAATTTGCATGGTTAATTTTTGTAATTTCGGCCCTCGCCAATATAACAATACGAGAGTGTGTCCTTAAATATGTAGAGCAAAACACGAAATAGAATGTTTATCATTATTATCAAATACATCTTTTCTAAAGGATATTCTGATTTGAAAAGATATAAGAGCATAGACAAAGTTACCTGTTGATCATAATTTAGAGACAAAGGTAAACAAAATGTTTGCATACAGTATATATTTGAGTTTTAATGTTTATGTTATCACACGGGATCACTCATTTAATGATTGGATTTTAGTTAGATAATCATGACTACATTAACAATAAATCGCAACAAGTCAACCACTGTAGAAATCGACAATTAAAAACGTATTTTGCATGATAATTATTGATAATAAAGATAGATAAATTAGAATTATACATTATAAGTAAATCAGTTTTGAATAGAGATAAAAACATCTGATTTCATGTCATTCGTACCGGCATTGCCAAAGGACCCTCTTGGCCCCTTCAAAGTAGAAAACCTAGAGGATGTTATACGTTCAAAGGCAGCTACTAACTCAAGAACTTCTTCAGCTGTTTTCACATAACCTGAGAGATGATTTTCCGACGATTTCGTCCACAGGGACGAAAGGCTAGTGAAATCCATCGCGTCTGTAAAGATGGTTAAAGAGAAGTGAAATCGGAGTGCTCAATATATCTTTGTGATCCGTATATTTTCATTTTAAAGTTACTTTTATGTTGCGAAATAGGAACAATTTTATGCCTACATATCTAGTTCAGTTGACCTTTTTCTAAAACTTTTTATCAATGCCTTGGGATAAATAACAACCAAACTTATAAATTGCCAATCTCTAACGTGATCCACAATAACAATTCATGTGAAGGAAGAGTGTTCTTCAAAACGTTTGTCACATGGTAAGACTGAGGAATAATACCACAAATACGAAAAAAGCGCAAGCAAGACATTGGACATTTGAATTATTAACAAACGAACTATATATTTGATTATTTTCAAAATAATGTGTATAAATGGTCGGCACCACAAGACAGTCAAACTTGTTCTGCATAGCAAAGGAGCATATCATATAGCGATGGCACTGAGGTGAACACCTAATATAGTCATTTAACAAAAAAACGGTGTAGCGGTTCATTATTAGCTGATGCTAAACATATTCAATTTTTGAATAATTTATATTTTTAGCGACTAAAAGTCGCAGGGTGTTCAAAAGCTGACCTTTAAGAGAAATAATCAATTTATTTTTTAAAGTGTTAGTGCCAAACCTATTCATTTAGAATAAACAACTCTTTTGAAATAAATTCTTCAAAGAATGAAAGCATAATCATACTTTAGTAAGGTTGTTTTGATTGCAATTAATGCAAAGCATCAAAGATTACAAAGACAAGTAGACCATACTGTTTCTTATTAGCTATGGTATATATATATATATATATTGCTATATATGGAAAAAAAATGAATTTGTCAGATGTTATGTTGCAAAAAAAAATACCGGATAGAATTCTATAATTGCAATTTATTTTAATATATATATATTTCTTAAAGGTCTGCAAATAGAACACCATTTGTGTTTAGACGAACCGCGAAACGTGACAGCGTAACTTGTTCGGCCTAGCCAAAGGAGCACATCACGTAGTGATGGCACGTCGCAGAACGTCCACACAAATATACCAACATTCCCTTATCCCAATTTGATAAGTGGCAAGACAGACACTACACATGATTATCATGTGCCATTACATAGTATAGATACAAACATGCAAAATGTCAGGAAGAAATGCTTGATACTGTTAATAAATACCAGGCAACATTTTAATGCGTATGCCGTATAAACACAATAAACATTTGTTATAAGCTTTCGTGAATTTAAAGGTACATCGCATTGACAACGCTATGTAATTTAGTTGGCTTTCTTCCTGACATTGAAAAGGACACCACATTGAAAGAGCTAATTTGATATCAATACAGTTCAAGTTAATCATAAAAAATATATCGGCTTAATGTTAAAAGATAGCAAGCAACTAAGTAGTAAACGTAATTCACCTTACTTCAATTTTTTGAAAAGTTGTAAAATATATTTTGTTTCTACAAGACACCTATCAATCTATCAAATTTCTTAATCTGTTTACTTTCTAAAATAAAACTATCACGCCCAATAAAACAACGCTTAGAACCAAACTTTCGGTATATATATATATATATAAATAGTTATATATGAATAGAAAAAAATCTGTTCAATGCGGTGCCTTTTCATGTAACCATTATCAAAAATATACTTCATTTAATTCATATAAAACAGGGATATATCAAGCCAGGAAATATAGAGACCAATCACTTTCTTAACACAAAGTATTAAACTAAGGTTTATTTAGTATCACTTAGAAAATAAGTAAGTATTCTGAGTACCGAAACGAGGTAATAATAGCTTCCTGGCGAAACATCCCTGATATGTTATGAAATCACATGACTGCTGTAAACCATCTAAGTTTATAAAAGCCCAATTTTTAGGCAAATTTATTTCAAAGGGCAATTTAATTTTTTTAGAAAAAATGATACATTCGAAACTATTGATAAAAATCTGTGCAAAAATACGTTTTATGTCAACGAATAATGTTATAAACTATGAATTACGGCAGTCAAATGAGTTATTGGGTTAGTAAAGCATAATACATAACATCAGTGCAATTGAGACAAGAATGTATTTTGTATTTTGTATAAACTAAAACGGTAAATTAGATAAAAAGTATGGGACAAAAGTCACAAATGAGGTTTGAAAAAGTGATCCATTATTAGAATCATAATCTAAAAATGATAAAACATCTTGTCTCATTATACACAAAAGACCAGATGACTGACTAACGTGGCGCACAAAAGTATTCCACGATACACTTGAAGGTCAGTGACCTTCGATCCCCGTGAACTTCAACAATTCGTAGATGCAGGATGGTCAGTTTTTACTATATTTAACCTTGGAAATAACGAACTATATTGCGAATAAACTAATGTGATGAAAAAATATACATCTTGCATCATCACTCACTTCTTTCTGAAGACAACCCTTGAACTGACGAGACCAGTTGGCAAAAGTGACCTCAATTTATAAATTAAAGAAAATATGCTTTTATTAGCACGAGCTCATATAGCACATTCAAAATACAAGCACGATTACTTTTGTAAGCCAATTCCAAATGCACTAGGCTCCCCAGATAGGTGTTAACACTTCTCTATTGATTTTTGATCAGGCCAACCTAACATTATAGGTTTGAGACCCGTCTCCGGCCAAAATGTTACATATTCATTAAAAGTGTAAATGATATTGAGACCACGATGTCTGCATAAGGTTTAAGCACCAGCCAGATCATGTGATGCAAAAAAAGCAAGAATGAAATTGATTTCTCGCTCACTTCATTTTAAAGGCAACTGACAAGACTAGTAAGCACAATTTTGATTAATTTGTATTTAATAAAATATGCTTATATAAGCATGATTGCTTACAAAAGCACACCAAAAATACTTTACTATGGCAACTGACGAACAAGTGAAGCCAAAAATCACTTTAACTTATATTTAGAAATATGCTTATATAAACAATTATGCTAATATAAGCTTAAGGAGTAACCTAGAACTGAGGAGACCAGTAGTCTCAATTTTGATTAATTTAAATTCATAAATATGCTGATATAAGCATGATTGCTTATAAATATGCTTGTATAAGCATGTTTGCTTATAAAATCACACGCAAATGCTTTTGGAGACAATTGAAGAAAGAACATCATTTCACTTATCTAAAAAAATTACATGTTTATATAAATATGTTTGCTTAGATAAGCACATACTAATGCATAAGCCCCCAACTGACGAGCTCAGCCAACCAAATTTTCATTTTCAATGAATTTCATAAAGTATGCTTATATAAGCATGATTGCTTAAAAAACACACCGAAATGCTTTAGGAGGGCAACTGAGGTGACCAGTAAAGCACAATCATCATTTCACTTATCTAAAAAATAATATGCTTATATAAGCATGATTGCTTATATAAGCACACCATACATGCTTTTTGTACGGCAACTGACGAAACAAGTGAAGCAAAACATCATTTTTACTCACATTAAGAAATATGTTTATGTAAGCCTTTTCCCCTATATAACCATGAGAACCGACCTCCAACTGAGGAGACCAGTAAGTTCATTCATAATAAATTTTGAATTTTATAAATATGCTGATATGCATCATTTCACTTATCTAAAAATAATATGCTTATATAAGCATGTTTGCTTAAATGATAATATCTTATATCATCACCCACATTTCCTCATCTGAATATGATCTTTTCGCTACTTTTTAAAGTGCTCCAAAATCGACAGTTTTCAACCTTGACGAGGCACGATTTCATACCTTGGTTTATAGTGTATAAAATGTAAAAGCTCTTGCTCAACTCCTTCATACCAAACTCGCCTGCACAAAGTACCCTATATCAAGCGGGACAGACAGACAGACGGCCAGACAGACAGACAGACAGACAGACAGACGGACACGCTCAGCCCTGTATCCCCTCGTTTTCACGGGGTATAAATATACAATCATAATCAGTCTAACACAACGCACAAAAGTACGCATACCAAGAAGGAAAACTATCATAATGAACAAGGACAATTACAGTTAATATATGTTACAAATACATCCAAACTCATTGGATGGAAAAAAAGAAGATACCAAAAGCTTCGATTAATAATCACTTTAACTCATTGAAGTTTGAACGGTCGATACCTTGATGATGAGAAAAGTTGAGCAATTTAAAAGAAGAAGGTATAATCCAATCGTGCAAATAGAAACAGGGAAGTGACTTAATAAGCAGGCTATTTACATAGCAATTATTTACATAGGCATACAGTTATCGTCTAGTCCTTAATTTTTGTCGGCGTTGGAAACCATATTGTACTGAGCAAAACCATTTTGAAAATACCATGAGCCGATCGGGGTTCATGGATCTGTGATATGTATACTCACAATGCTTAATGGGTTCAATGGATGATTTCGCATGTGTTTTCATAAAAATTGTGAAACTTTTCAAATGAAAATCAAACTGTACAGGGAAACTGAAGGTATGACAGACACAAAGACAAACAAAGAGCAAATGAAATTTGCACAGACTTGGACTATAATATAATAATAGTAGTATAAAAAGGGGTGAACCGTCAAGACAATGAAAATTTTAATTTCTTTAAAGCAAAATCAATATGCAATCCCACATTTTAAAATTATACGTCTTGTGATCTATCTGGTATATATTTCAGATGTGTATCCATCTAGTGATATATTTTTTTTCAAATACTTTGGTCCGTTCAATTATTGAACCGACTGAATTTTATTGCCCATGGGCCATGCATGGATTTCCTTAAACAATGATGCGAAAATTACTATAAAAATCTGACAGAGAAATTAATAAAGTTATTTTGAATGGTATCATATTATCAATTAGGTCCGCATAAATATAAGTGGAACGTCAGGCAATAGATCTTATTTGCATATTGTGTTAAACGGATTGCTCAAATTGTCCAAAGAGGTTGGCCATTTTCATGTTAATGAATTAACCAAGAATTATAGTGATTTGAATCAGTGCCTTAGATTCACCCCTTTTGGTACATTTGGTGAATTGTCAAGGCTCGACACAAGTGATGCTAAAACATAAGCTAATTCAATTTACTTTTTTGTTTTGTTTATAATCTTAATATAGTTTACAATACAAAATTCGTTTCAGATCACATATTTACAAAGCATATTTACACAGCGCAAATAATACTCACATGACTTACTGAAATTATAAAATCGTGTGTCGAACCTTTGAGCATTTCAGCTACATTTATATTTATGTATATATGCATATATAAAGATATATACATAGATATATATGCTTGTGGTAACAAGTTGAAGGTTAGTAAAATATTACCGTGCATATGATTCATATGCGCGATAGTATTATAAAAATACTCTGTTTACTCTTTGCAAGTCCGTTTCAAACTTAAAAATTGAAAACAAGGCTAGGTAAATGACTTGAGAAGAACAGTATCATTACAGACTTGCAAATAGTTTTAATAAAAAAAATTTTCTAAGGTGGTAAACATAATCGATATTAAAACTATCTTAAACTTTTCACCCAATATATATTTTTTTCGCAAAAAAATATCAATTTCTATAAAACGAATGTTTCCACCATAGAATATGAAAAGGCCCTACGTACCAAAAGCCTGAGAAATATAGATATAATATCATTTCAAAGACCGAAAATGATATTAAATAATTCACATCTGACAAAGAGCGAAGTATGATCATACATAAATATTTTTAATGAGTACAAAAATGAGATATATCGGTGAGTGGATTTCTGAATTTTCCAAAGAGTTTGGTCATTTAATGTTAAATAATTAACATAAAGATTAATAGTGATTTGAATCGGTGCCTCAGATAAACTCTAATAATCAAAGTTATTTTTCGATGCGTTTGATATTTTGTTAAGCATTTCGCACTGTAAAGAAGACTGGGATGTTTATAAAATAATGTCATACATCGCTCGTCAATATTAATTTCAAAATATAATGTTTCGATAAACACTCTATTTTGAACAATACATTGGATACTCTTCAGATAAAATAATGCTCATTGTATCAATACATAGCAGGAGGCATTAGAGTACCTATCACTCAAACAAGAGTGAATACAATTTTTAAGGTTTTGCTACGATCGATATTCAAAAACATAGGCATCAGAGATGTAAAGCCCCCAGCCTAAGCATAACATTCATTATCATGAGCATTTGTCGATTGAAAGAAGCAGGCCAAAATAAATATCTATCTCACACCGACTTTCTTACAACGTCCCTCTTACGTCTTTCTCAAAACCTCTTTCGCACAACGTCTTTCTCACACCGTTACCTAATCGTCCACACGACGCAGTCCTTCGAACGTAACAACATGCGCTTACAATAATTACCGGTGTATAGCCCGCACCGGTGTATAACCCGCAGGCCATGAAAATCAAGAATAATGTTTTGAAATCCGGTGTCGCGGTGGTTTAGTTGTCGCGGTTAAATAGTTGTCGTTTCTATATACTCTTTATAAGGGGTTTTGAGGGGTTGCGCTTTGAGCGACAACTTTTTCACCGGGGACAAAATCAATAACTTGCGAGATTTTTTCGGGGTTTTGTTTACGTTTTGTATTAATAGATTATCAGCTAGCTATCATGTGTTAATAAATAAGGCATGATAGGAATAATGCTTATGCCTTCTGATAAACTTAATACAAATTATTTGTCCCAATGATTAGAATATAAACTTAAAAACTATGAACTAATGAGAACCGATAAACCTTGCCTCGAAAACTCATTTGATCGATTTTCTAGGCAATAAAAGACTTGCCATTTCATTCTTTGAGCTGATGGGACAATATCGGTTCAAAGTAAAACGTTTCAACACACATAAAAGTTACCCATCCACAGATTACAGTGCGATTTATTATGTTTTTTTTTCAATCAAAATATAAAATGTTTTGAAATATCGATTGCATAATAATTGTTCCAATAAATTACGCGGTTGACATTGCCTTCTTACATAAGCCTTTATTCAATTCATAAACATGATAAAAGCCATGAAACTCATTAGATTAGGATCAACTCATAGGTGGAGGTTAGATAAGAAACGGCAACTTTTCCACCAAGACAACTTTTTCGATGCACCGTTCTCATTGAAAACGTTGTCGACAAATATTTCGCCGCGACAACTAAACAACCGCGACACCGGTGTTTAACCAGCACCCTAAATTTATCATTTTTCGGAAATATATTTTGCAATATTACCCAGCGCAAAAGCTTTGTAAATGCTGGTAGTAATTATTTCTTCCCTTATTATGTCCGTAAAGACATATTTAAATGCTTGATTAACGTTGCACATCTGAAATATATATTTATTCACAGTGGGAAGTTTAAGAACCCTAGGAAAGAGGCTTCATACCAAAGTGCCGCGGACAAAGTGTTATATAAATAACCCAAAATATCTCAAATTCGTCTAATTCGTCTAACCCCCGTAATTTCGACATTTTACTGTCGATCAAACTGAAACCTCAATGTTGCACATCCCCAATATATATGATTTCACTGTGTAAAGTTTCTGAACCCTAGGACAAAGGCTTCATACCAAACTGCCGCGGACAAACTACTGCATCTCAAATGTCTCAGAGGGACGGACAGACGGACATACGGAATGGGGGATAGCAATAGCCCTCAGCCAAATTGGTTGGCTGGGGGCTAAAAAACGCGTATCGTTTTAATTTGTTTTGGCATAAAAACCAGCTGCCTAAAGAAATGATTTATGATGTGTGGATATTCCCTTGGTGATTGCAATAAAAAAACTAATGCCTCCTTAACAGTGCAAAGATAAACAAAGAACAACAAATGTAAAATTGGTGTTACCTTAAAATGAAGTTTTTTCAGTGATTGCTATTGTGAGACATCGAAGCTACTACAGTGGTTAATGGAGAAAAGGTGGCGTTGGATAATGGCGAGTTGGGTCGTTTTCTACAGCAACTAACGAGAGACCGCTCTTACAACCTATAAATATAACCCGATATTATGATTTAGTTTACACAAAACAAAATGTTTATTAGATTAATTAAAGCGTTTGAAGCAAAGGAGCATATATAAAAAGATATATATTCGAACAAAAATTACCTCGTTAGCTCTTGTAAAGTACACTTAATAGTTACGGATGCTTATAAAAATATGCTCTATGAAGCTATTTTACTTGGCCTTGAAAAAATTTTCTACTAGATTGGAGGAAAATGCATAATTTTAACTGATAAAGTAACTAGAAGGTCAGTGACCTTGGATCCCCCGTGAACTTCAACAATTCGTGAATGCAGGATGGTCAGTTTTTAGTATAATTAACTTTGGAAATAACGAACTCTTTTGCGAATAAACAAGATCATCTTTCTGAAGACATCTCTAGGACTGACGAGACCAGTTGGAAAAACGAGGCTAGCAAAACAAATATATAATTTAACTTACATTGCAAATATGCTTATATAAGCACGATTACTTTTGTAAGCCGATTCCAAATGCACCAGGTTCCCCAAATAGGTGTTACCGCATCTCTATTAATTTCCTGATTAATATGCTGATATAAATGTTCCTTCATAAATATGCTTATATAAGCATACTTGCTTATAAAATCACACGCAAAATGTTTTTGGAGGGCAGCTGACGAGACAAGTGAAGAAAGAATATAATTTCACTTATCTAAAAAATAATATCCTTATATAAGCATGTTTGCTTATATAAGCAATATATAAGTACATACCAGCTTATATAAGTACATACCACGTACTTTCTTATATTATCAGGCACATTTCCTCATCTTTTTGCTACTTTTTAAAGTGCTCCAGAATCGACAATTGTCAATCGATTGAGATAACACTATGACGAGGCACGACTTTAGGCCCTGGTTTATATGTGTACTAAAGTAAAAAAATCTCTGGCTCAATTCCTTCATACCAAACTCGCCTGCACAAAGTGCTTGGCACTGAAAAAAAAAATTAATCGACAATTTTTAAAGTGCTCCAGAATCGACAATTTTCAACCGATCGAGATAAAACCCTGACGAGGCACGACTTCAGACCTTGGTTTATACGTGTATAAAATTTCAAAGCTCTAGCTTAATTGCTTCAGACCAGACTCGCCTGCACAAAGTGCTTGGTATCTGAAAAAAGGTTAAAATCGACAATTTTTAAAGTGCTCCATAATCGACAATTTTCAACCGATCGAGATAAAACCTTAACGAGGCACGACTTCAGACCTTGGTTTATACGTTAATAAAATTTGAAAGCTTTAGCGCAACTCCTTCATATCCAACTCGCGTGCACAAAGTACTTAACATCTGAAAAAAAGTTTTAAATCGACAATTTTTAAAGTTCTCCAGAATCGACAATTTGCAACCGATCGAGATAAAACCCTGACGAGGTACGACTTCAGACCTTGGTTTATACGTTAATAAAATTTGAAAGCTTTAGCGCAATTCCTTCATACCCAACTCGCGTGCACAAAGTACTTAACATCTGAAAAAAAAAGTTGAAAATCAACAATTTTTGAAGTGCTCCAGAATCGACAATTTGCAACCGATCGAGATAAAACCTTAACGAGGCACGACTTCAGACCTTGGTTTATACGTGTATAAAATTTGAAAGCTTTAGCGCAACTCCTTCATATCCAACTCGCGTGCACAAAGTACTTAACATCTGAAAAAAAAGTTTAAAATCGACAATTTTTAAAGTTCTCCAGAATCGACAATTTGCAACCGATCGAGATAAAACCTTGACGAGGCACGACTTCAGACCGTGGTTTATACGTGTATAAAATTTCAAAGCTCTAGCTTAATTGCTTCAGTCCAGACTCGCCTGCACAAAGTGCTTGGTATCTGAAAAAAAAGTTTAAAATCGACCATTTTTAAAGTGCTCCAGAATCAACAATTTTCAACCGATCGAGATAAAACCTTAACGAGGCACGACTTCAGACCTTGGTTTATACGTTAATAAAATTTCAAAGCTCTAGCTCAACTCCTTCATACCCAACTCGCGTGCACAAAGTACCCTATCTCAAGCGGGACAGACAGACGGACAGACGGACGGACAGACGGACAAGCTCAACCCTGTATCCCCTCGTTTTCACGGGGGATAATTACCTTGAAAATGCTTGGTATATGAAGATGCTACATTGTTGGTGGTGACTTCTTGCAATGAGCGAAACGAAAGTTGAAACGAAACGAAAGAAGAAGTACCTGAAAATCGAAAAGAAAATTTAAATATCGAGCATTTAAAAATAATCTAGAATTTGGAAATTCCAACCGATCGAGATGACACCTAAACGAAGCACGACTTTAGACCTTGATTTATGCGCATAAAAAATTCCAAATCCCTAGCTTAATTTCTTCATACAAAAGTCGCGTGCACAAAGTGCTAAATATCGGGAAAAAATATTAAAATCAACGATTTTTAAAGTGCTCCAGAATTGACATTTTTGAATCAATCGAAATGACACTGTGCTGAGGCACGACTTTAGACATTGGTGTATGCGTATATAAAATTTCAAATCCCTAGCTTGATTCCTTCAAAGAGAAGTCGCGTGCACAAGTTGCTTAAAAAGCCTGGAAAGGCTCATGTTTCGAAAAAACCGCTGTTTTTCGACATTGTGGCCAAATTCGACCAGTTTTCTGTGTCTGTTTTCCATTCACAGGTCTCTACGACCATCAATTACAAATAAAAAGCCTAGAAAGGCTCATGTTTCGAAAAACCGCTGTTTTTGTCCAAAAATGTCAAAAGGCACATCTACAGGCCAAGACCTTTAATATCAGCCCATTCCTAGTTTTCAACGACCATCCGTTACAAGGATACAGCCTGGACAAGGAAGTATTTGTGAAACACGAGCAGGACCCAACCGCCCCCAAACTCTAAAATATCGGTTTTCAACCCTTTTGGAGTTGGGGCCTAAAATACTGAAAATTTGGGCAGAAGCTCCCGCCCCAATAGCACAGATTTGCGGTGAAAATTTACAAAACCTTATACCGAAATATATACTCACACAATACATAAAATAATAAATACTACGTATACTTAGTATGTGCCAAGGCATATATATTTAACCAGGCTAAAGAAAATTTGGCCAGAAGCTCCCGCCTCCCTGGCATATAATTCGAAAAAAAAAGTCCTTATTGTAAGATATAAATTTACACAATGCAGAGAAAACACATGTATGAATAAAGATTAGTATAAACATGTGCATAAGCACATAGTTTTGAACCAAATAAAGAAAATTTGGCCAGAAGCTCCCGCCTCCCTGACGTGCATTTCGAATAAGAAACAAAGTCCTTAACACAATATAAATACACGGTCAGGTGGTCAATAGTCCCGATAAAAGAAATGTGTGGGTATATATTTTGTTATAAGTCGAAAGAAAATGGGGCGCAATCGATTATTTGACCTATATTTGACGGATATTTAAAGTGAAGGAACGAAACACGCACGAGCGATAACATGATTAACTTCCAATATCTTGGAAAGTCTTAACAAACTATGTAAACAAAATACAAAAAATATATCACCAAATAGTCCTTTCATGGAATTCGTTTATGATTCAAAAAAAGAAACTTACTCTTATAGTTTAATTTAACATTTTATAAACTGATGTTGTTGTTGCTTGTTTATCCACAAATATGGATGTCTCTTAAAGTAAACCACTCGAGATCTCACATTTTCCCTGAAAACGACCGATTTACGGCAACATTAACTGAGGTCATCACTACGTGCTTCGACATTTTCGGCTCAAGATATCAACAACGTTTTGGTTGATAAGTTCTCAGAATAATTCAAATTCAAATTCCGAATGCAACGGGCTTCCTTTTAGTACCCGTTCGTACGCTAAATCTGACCCAAGGAACTGACCCGGTTTGCTCTTATATGTTGTGCCCAAACATAAATTTGCTCCCCGTTTCGATTTTGATTTTATACCATTGGCGGACCCGGCTCAAAAACTTTATGAATCATCACCTAAAAAGGCAAACACGAACCCAATTGACGTGATTGTAAATCCCCTTTCATTCGAAGAAAGCGACAAACTTCAATATATTTTTACTTTTCTCAATGTTGTTCATTGCTAAATTTCTCGAATTACTCTTATTTCTTATTCGAAAGTTTTTTTCATGTAATAAAGACAATAATGACCAAAACGACCGTTTATAATAGATTCCCGTGATTATTAAGTGTGTCTATTATGTATATATCAGTCAACTGACTATTCGATATATATATTTGATTCTCAATATGTTCCCTTAACGATTTCCATTTGGACTCAAAATAAATACCTAACCGCTGGGATCAGTATCATAAATATAAAGACGAGTTTTTGTTCGGTGTACACGATCAAGCTGACAATATGTTGTGCATTATAATCAAAAAGCAAATATGTGATATTCGTGGTCAGGAAAAAGACTTTTTTATTGAAACCTTTTTGAAAAAACTGTATTTAAGTATTGTGGCAGAAAAAAAAACTTGTTAAGGGAAAGACAATTTTCCTTGAAATGGTCAAACTATTGTGTACTTGTCACAAACAGTTGTAATTATTTTATGAATTATCAATAACTAAGGATAAACTTTATATGTTTACATACTTTTCAATTGTATCATTTGAATTTCAATTTTAAAAATGTTCTTAAAGCAATTGTGTTGTCAATGTTTTGTCCTGTATTTGTATGTCTTGTAGTGTCAGTATGAATGATGTGTTACATATGTGTATAATATAATGAAAAATATATATAAAAATGAAATTAAAAAAAAAAGAACTAGAGGGCACTCATAGGGTGCATATCTACGATATTCTTGAGGTGTCGATTCACATATAAAAAATGAAGAAAAAATAGGCTTATACGGGTATATAAATGGTTAACTTTAGACTTATACATGGGTAACAATATTCTAAGAACCGATATGCCCTTTACTCAATTTCAACGAAAATGTAGCTGCGATGTTTTACGTTTGCACGCCAGAATTATCGTCGTTTCATTTTTGAACATTAATATAATAGTCTAAAGTACAAAATGTAACGGATGCTCACTGTGTTGCTGCGAGCACAAAGTGAATATTGATTATGCAGTTATTGTAGCAGCGCGTTTATATAGCTGCTCCCTCTCACGCACGAGAGCCTTTCTATTTATAGGCGGAGCCAGTTACTCATTACATAAAGAGAGGTTATTCAACAGGCGTTAGAGACACGCATGCAAATGAGTAGAGTTTGAATTTATGCGCGCCTCTTATTGAACAATTATTAATTACCTCATTCACAACAGAGTTGAGAGGCCGGAAAAATTCATGGTGTTTTTTCAGCATGGCAATAATGAAGACATTTGTGTGATCAGATGGTGTGTGTTTAGCATTAAATATATTCAATATTATTTATAAGATCACAATCTAAACCCCCTATGCAGCATCAGACGACTGTATTTTATAATGTTATATAAAATAATCAATCGATTTCGGACTTGAACATATAGAAAATCGGTGTACGGGAACACAACCGCTAAAATTCAGAAAAGCAAACCAAACGCATTACCTGCGATTTTTCGTTCAACGAAAAGATCGCAGATAAAAAAAAAAAGAAAAAAGTATCATAAATATCTTAAACATCACCGTTCAATTTAAAAGCTTAGCTGTATTTCTCTCTGTGCTCTCCATTTCTGCGCATGCGCATACGCAATAAAATGGCACAGGAAAGATCTACATCTCCTGTGGTGTGTATAAAACCTAAAAAATAATGGAATTCTTGCATAAATTATTGGTGATCCATATATGAGTTGATAGATTTATCAGTAACGATATCTGCTGTCGAATGCTAAATGAATCAATTTAGTAATAAGTTTGTTTTCGGTGAAAAAGCTACCGTGGACGAAGAAAAACCGGAAGTTTTGTTTTCCTTTATGTTGATGAGTTTGTGGCCGGGAAATTTAAAATATTTTATGAAGCTCCAGTTTTAACCTTTATAACATGTATTCACTGTTTCACCGTTAATTTATTTATTTTAATTCATTCCGAATTTATAATTTATGCCACTTGCCCCGCTTGTCATGCGTACGAACCGTAACTTATTCCTGTGTGAGTGTGTCAGTGTGTGAATGTGTCGAAGAGGCAATCGCCGATAACTTGTATATGCAAATGTAATAAATAATATAAATCTTACTTTTTGTGTCGTAGAATCGTGCTGTGTTGGGCATATCAGTAATTAGGCCCCAACCCCAAAGGTTGGGGGCCTATAGATTCGGGGTGTCCGTCCGTCGGTCCGTCTGTCCGTCCGTCATCGATTCTTTTCCAGGCTGTATCTTTGTAACGAATGGTCATAGAGACCTGGGAATAGGCTCATATGAAAGGTCTTGGCCTGTAGATGTGCCTTTTGACAGTTTCGGTCAGATTCGACCATCGCAAATGGCCGAATTTGGCCAAAATGTCCAAAAATAGCGGTTTTTCAAAACATAGGCTTTTTCAGGCTGTTTCTCTGTAACGGATGGTCGTAGAGAGCTTTAAAAAGGCTCATATGAAAGGTCTTGGCCTGTAGATGTGCCTTTTGACATTTTCGGCCAGATTCGGCCACCGGAAATAGCCGAATTTGGCCAAAATGTCCAAAAATAGTGGTTTTTCAAAACATAGGCTTTTCCAGGCTATTTCTTTGTAACGGATAGTCGGAGAGACCTTGGAGTAGGCTCATATGAAAAGTCTTGGCCTGTAGATATGCCTTTTGACAGTTTTGGCCATATTTGGCCACCAGAAATGGCCGAATT
>LQRL01175253.1:30102-41921 GCA_001703475.1 Hydroides elegans
CCTTGCTGTGAAAGGCCTTTTTAATCGCCTCACTGAAAAACACTAGTTACGTCACTGACGTCATACGATCAATAACTGGACAGGCAAATATGCAAGAGCAGCTCTCGCTATAAAAGCACTGTGACACATAATCAATACTCAAAGCATGCAGTACCTCAAATCATATAACTATCTTTTGAATAGTTAAGGTCTATATCTTCGTATGATATATTTGATTTAAATTACTAATATAGTAGCAATGTTGCCTATCATGTATACACACCTTTTCCAGATTAGTTGAAATATTAAACATAACATAATTTGACTTTATATAGAATTTTCCTTTTTTTTAAATGAAGGATAGCTTTTTGAAAAGAATCTTTTTTTTTCTTTTTTATTATGTTTTTATTATTTTCTTAAGTAATAACGTAGACAAGATACTGGACACCACAACACATTCATTCACACTTTCACACGACGTAGAAACAGGACGTCATATTAACATTATGCTGGATGTTGCAACATCCAAATATCATATAATGACCAACCTCTATATATATGGCATATGCATATATTCATGTACAGTAAACGCGCTTTATAACTTTGCATCGTGCGGGCGTGCGGGCGTGCGCACGATAGGATTTTAGCGTTGACAAATTTCGATTTAAGCGTGGAGTGTTTTAAGCGTGCGGGCGTGCGGGCGTGCAGGCGTGCCGGCGTGCGAGCATGCGGGCATGGATAAATAAACATGAACATGTAGAATGTGTATATTATATTTGATGAATGATTGTACAAATCATGCATAAAGAATTAATTCTTAATGATCAAACAATATTGTTCTGAACACCTAGCTTTAAAACAATGTTTTTCTAAAGATTAAAAACATTTTGATATGAGTTTTCATTTATAAGTGTTCATTTTTAATTACTCAAGCAGATTAACTAATGTTGGGTAGATATATTAAATGTTTTACTGTGCTATTCAATAGGTGTGAGAATATAACGCATTTACTGTTTATTATTTTCACAAAATGAATTATCAATTTTCTAGAGTAAAGGTAACTTGAAACAATTTAAATTTTAACTTATTTATAATAAGGGTTCATCTAATGCACAAATTATCTTTAATAACTAAGTTTACATAAAGTGGCACTTATATTAGATATTAAAATATATGGAGTTCTATTTAATCTTAATATGGGAATAAAATAGGTAATAAAGGTTTTGGTTTGGTAGCTGCTCAAGTGACATTCGAGGCATATAGCAGAATGATGAATGGTTATACCTTGTATTCTTTATATACACACTTATAAGCGTGCGGGCGTGCGGGCGTGCAGGCGTGCGGGCGTGCGAGCGTGGACAAAAAAGAATTTAAGCGTGGAGTAATAAGCGTGCGGGCGTGGAGTGTTAAGCGTGCGGGCGTGGAGTGGCAAAGTTATAAAGCGCGTTTACTGTACGTTTTAAATGTATCGTATCATAATTAAAGTTCTATATAAAAGTTTATGTGTAAAGATAGAAAATGTATTATTATATACCAGTTTAGTATTTATTATTGATACAGTTAATAATTAATATAATCTTAAGCAAATATATATAAAGAATCTTTATATAAAGTCATATGTATAAGAAAAAAAGATTGTAGATAATTGTGCTCTAAATGAGCACCTTTCATCTAGACTAGTTTATATTACGTTCACTTTACACCATCCCCAAACTGTCAAAATAATGTGTGAAGATGCGCCTTGATTCCAAACTTACTATGTATAAGCATCATGATGGATTTTAAAAGCATTTTAACGTTCTGAATTAATTATATGTAGTTATAATTTAAGTTGAATAGTTATTCTAACATGAATCTGCCTAAAATTGGAGTAATAAATTATGATTTTTTGCCGTATGTCCCTTACACGACTGACATAACCATACATTAATGACCTCCTTTGTTATGATCAAAAGTATATTACAGTTATATAACATTTGTTATGTTATTATAATACCAGAATATGTGTTCATTGTAAAAAAAAAACCTTGTAGAAGACAATTAGTTTAATCGAGTTAACAGATTTTAAATAAATATACTGATACAATTTAGTCCATGAAGTGTAACATGCGATGACAAAACAGTTAGAACAATAGTGGCTTTAAGGTTGTATAAATTAAATCACATTTCAGTAGGTGCAATAGGGGAAAAATAAAAGAACTGTTTACGGAAATATGTCTTAGATCATGTGACTTGTTTTTAAGTTTCTGATTTCGTTCAGTACTCGGATATAATTGCACTCATTCTTATATGTCCCACATATTTCTATTTTTAGAATAAAGTTATTCAACGCATTAACCCTGCTTTACCGCATTTATGTTGTAGACAATATACCAAAAATAGCGGTTTAACAAAACCTTCCCATTCTTGAGAGTTAAAGAAACTCCAATCGGCACAAAAATATTTTGATTAAGCTATTGACATCGCTTGTTAGAATGTCTTTGGTCATTTAGATACTAAGTCAACATTTCTTTGTCTGGATCCATCTTTGTTTTTCATTTGTATTTATTATAGTCACAACTTGAAATGAGCTAATGGAGTGGATTTCAGGTCTAGTATTGTATGAAATATAGTCAAATAACTTTTTTTCATTTTCAATAAAACGACTTTATACATCTTTGCAAGAGCCCTTATCTAGACATACATGTAATTGGGTCATAAGCTAGCCTCTTCAATTGTATTTAAAACTTTAAAATACATTTCACTTACGCTAAGATTTTTTTTGTAATTAAAGAATGTATCACTACTTAAATAAGGTGTTAGTTACATTTTACTCAATGTTATAACAAATAAGTTAAATGTTGCAATGCTATTAGGTTTTTTCTCTTAAGATTACTTTAACTGTAAAAAGTAGGTCAACGTATATTTAACAAATACTCACAGCAACAAATGCATTCCATATAAAATATAATAAATTTCATTGTAGACGACTTATTGTTATTTTCCATTATTTCTTGATAGTCCATGATCAATTAAAGGTGGCATATATAAATGGCAAGTTCTTATAGAATCTATGTAAGTTGAATTGGCATTATGCCGAAAATGATATACTTATCACCTTCCTGTCGCGCTGTACTATCTGGGTGGAAACAAAAACAAAAATTGGTATAATTAACTTATCAGACCGAACGAGGGTGCCATTTTTGTATAACCTGAAAAACCACGCCTGGCTTAATGGCGCGTTCACCCGAAATAAAAGCGCATAATTCTGGGTGAACAGAAGGGATTAACTACTATATTTTTTATACAAATGTGGCGTCAAGTTTAAAGCGCAAAATGTATGTTTTGAGTTTTTTTCGCAGCGGGTGAACGCACCCTAAGATTAAGACCTAATAAATAATTTGTCAGGTATTCTATAAAAGAAGATGTAGCTTTGATTATACTGCTTAGGAGTAGAAGTCTTTAAAAAATGTGTATGCAAAATAATACACAAAGAACTAAAGTTTAAACAAATAACCCTGAAAAATATCGTGATATTTGACAAATTGAAAAGGAGATGTTTTGGTTTTCTATTAATCATCCTATAAGCTGCAATATAAGCTGTATTTGTTATAGGGCAAATAACTAAACTTTAGTATAAAGCAAAATGCGTAAAATATATATTAATGAATCAAACATATTTATTTATTTTTCTCTTCTCTTGGTTTAAGAGAGAGATGATATTATAGTGTTAATTGGTATGTAAATAAATACATATAAACTACGTACAACCGCCAAACGAAAGTAGTCCTAAGCATACAAGTAAAATCATGTTGCGGATTTCCCCTACATTTTTTTAGCATAACAATCTGTTTTGATATCGAGGTGACATAGTACTCTTACTGATCCAATGCAATCAAGTGAAATTATGCAAATGTTGTGGATCCTTCAGACTGTTGTTACTAGCCCATTGTGCATTGTCCATGTCTTTCTTAAGGAAGGCCAAAAAGAGCAAATCAAGAACAATTCCAATGACATGGGTATTTGTGTAGATAACTTTATCCCTCTTCTTTTTTGCGTAATAAGATAAATTGAAAGGTAAGATTTTTTAAGGAAATCAAGGACGTTCCCTGGATTTTGTTATGACGCAAATAATTGAAATAAGCTGTTGAAAAATCCAAGGATTTGCATATACATGTATGTAAAGAGTGTACTTTCTAAAAGTTTTTGGTTCAGCCCTTGATTAACGTAAGTAAAATTTAATAAAAAAAACCAAAGACTGCAACTATCGAATCAATTATCGCCAACTTTCGGTCCAGTACATTATGATTGTGCGTAGCATTTTCAATTTTTGAACTCATTTTAAAATTGATTTTACCAGCAAATGATATTAAAAAAGGGACGGTATCCTCGCGGTAAAAATGATGTACCTTCTCATGTTCCTATGATTTTTTGTATATGCATATAGATAAGAAATACTTTTTAGTTTTCTATTTTATCATATATGTTTTGAATAATATTGATAATCAAGTTTGAATTTACAGTCAATGAAGCATTTTCCTCATGTGGATCTGGACCTGTATTTTGCATCTGTATTGTGTGTTTTTTTAATTATACGATTTGTAATTTACAAGTAATAATCCTATTAATATTTTAGATTTTAAATTTAAAATTCCGTAAATTGTTTTTCCATGGAATACACTTATTTCCCATTTTCAATAAGGGAAATGTTAAGAATAATTATTATGAAGAATAATTATCATATTTGATACAAAAGGACCTTTATCGAAATATAAGCATAATTCGACAGGTGTACACAATGGTAAGGTGTAGAGGACATTTTGGTCGGAGTGGACATAATAGTAGGGACAGGCAGGATATTTTAATTGGTAGCAGGAGGACATATTGGTATAGTTGGGGGGACATAATGGTCGTGGAGGACATAATGGCGAGTAATGAACGTCCAGTCGACTCTATGTCCTAATATAACGTCGTCGCCGAGTTGGTACCAAACATTAATAAAATAATAAAAGTGATAACTGTTACAAGTACTATCGAATTGGTGCTCATGACAGATAATGTAACCCCGATCATGTAAAGGAAATATAGCATATTTTAAGTTTACTCATATGAGAAAAAGCATTGGTGATATAACACCGAACAACTAAACGCGAACTAAATTATATTTGCGAAAAACTCCAGTTTGTTGTCAAGCTTCTTCTTATCGGCCTTAACGTTTACTGAATGCACTCGTTCACAACATCGGCAATTTTTATTCTATACATTTGTAGGCAGGTTGGAAATTCTTGTATATCAAGTGAAGGTGTGTCGGAGTTTTAAGTACATGTCCGACTCAGTTTATGGTAATCGAAGCAGAGTTGAGGTGTGTTCAGCGGCCAGTGGATTTTTTGTCGCAAACGCAGAATTCGGTTTATGCTATTGAAACCCAGCGGTATTTATTCCGCACGGTTTACTGTATCTTATACAAAATTTCCGTCTGACCGCTTAATGTACCATAATCCGGAACTCTCGATAATCGTTTGGTTTGTGTGTGTTTACTGGAATGGTCAATTAATTATTGTTAACGAATAAATTTGTTTGTCAGAACTTTATATCCTTACCATTTTGTTGGAAATGGCATTGTGATAAGTTAGTGCCAGTGTATATTTTTATTAATCATGGATAGTGGATGGTTTATAGCGCAAAGGTCGACAGATATAAACAAAAATAAAAACGCTAGGTTATATCAGATATGTAATCTTACATCTTCCATTCTGTGGTTCTTTTAATTGGCATCTTTCTTTTACATGTGATAGGTCATGTGATAGTAAAAAAAAAACAATTTCCACTTTTTTTCTGATACTCATGAATGTTATCTTATAATCATTTTATGTTATATTGCGAAAAGAAAAGGTTTTCAAAAATAACATTTAAGTTTTTATTCCGATCTGCTTGGCAAAAGTGGTAAATGTTTTATACAGCATGATGCAGGAAATAAAAAACAGTTGGAGACTTGAATTGAATAATAATTAATGGTGCAGTAAGTTACTTCAGTGATAAAGATAGAAAATATGACAATTTATCTATCGCGAGGGAATTAAGTTGTACAATATTTACTTTCAATTTCGCAGTAATGGTAGACGTGCCTTGCAGTTCCAAAATTACTTATCTATGCTAGAATCTTTGGTGCGAGATGGTATTGCAAAATGGTTTATGAGCGTAATCGAGATCATTTATTATTGCCTTCTACTCAACACTCACACTCGATATCGGACGAAGTTTCAGCTACAAATTGTGTGTATTTTTTTAATTTATTGAAATAAAGATAACGTTGATTAACCAAGAGTTGCAGAAAATGTAATATCCATTTCAATAAGTAGATTTAATAATGGTGAGGTACAATAGAGTCTTTTTTATATTATTATATCACTTTAGGATGCCCTGTATTGTGCTGATATTATAACATTTCGTCCACAGCCAGAGCCCATAGTATTCTATATTTTCGGTTCTCTGAGTTGATAATATATCACGTGGCCAGATAATGTTTGCTTCACATAATGATTTCAATTTTCTGGATTCTTTTCTCAGATTGAGCTGATTCCCTTTATTGTTTTGCTTCACGGAGAAACGAGCAAATTGAACTTTACAAGTTGTGTCAGTTTTGCTTGATTGTTTTGCTTCCCAGTCTTCGAGATTTTTCAACCACCGACTACCATCATTTTTTGTTTGTTTCGCTATGTAATCTAATCGTTAATTTCTTATGATTGTTTAGATAACCTGGCAGTATTTCGTCATTGAGCATTTTTCTTAATAGTTTCTTATTGGTTTCAGCGTGATCTACATTTACCTTTATTTATATATTTAATATATAAATATCATTTATGAACATAATCCTATGATAACATGCTTCATGTTCAAAAAGATCAAAGGACCATAATCTTCACATAAATAAATGTTATTCTATAAAGATCTTGTTTTTTTTTTAATCTGATTCAATCCCTTCCTTCTATATTTGCTTAAAATTGAATTAATTTCAAATACATTTTCGTGCGAGTTACATTTTAATATTTGTATATCTATTTTTGTTTTAAATAATCTATTCACATTTAGGCACCTGATGAAACAACAATCGTATTAGAGATATGGCCAAGGCGGTATGGACCGTACAAACGTCCACCCCTATCTGTCCACCCCTGACTGAGCAAGAGCTCTAGCTTCCTCTAAGATATTTTGTTGGTTTTTAGACTCGTAGCAGACTTTGTAAAAAGTTTCTAATTGACTCCTTTCATATAAAAAAAAATGTTGCTCGTACACCGTTCGTAAAAAAGGCAAGCAATCTATTAATGTAAGAAGCTATTTTCATAATCGGAAACGCTATTTTTTGTATGATAATGCTCTATAATATCACGCATGATTCATCCCTTGATATTTTGATTGTTGTCTTTTTTATTATAGCCTATATTTGTTTTCTACATCGAAAGGTGGCGTCGAGTATTTGATAGTTTAATCCTGAATCTGTTTTAAAGGCTGGTAGTTTATGAATACACATATTAATGATAATGAAGATATATGCAGCAATATTATCATTATTTGATGATTCAATGTGGTTATTTTTTGAACGATTAGATATATATTTATGCTCATGCATTATTAATAATTACTAACGGAAGCGTATCGGTACACAAAAGTTCCGAATTTGATGTGGCTTCAGGAACAATACAAATTACAAGATATATCCACCATATAAAACATATATCTCAAATATAATCATACGAAATAATCAAAACACTCCTAGTATATCATTGATGGCTCATGTGTGATTGTTGTGCTTTACTCAGGTAGTTGTTTTGAGATATCACTGGCGCTTTGCCTTTTGCCTTAAGACCCGGTCTTTTTCTTTCGCGCTCTCGGTACAACAGCGTTCCTTGTAGCAAAACCATTAGGTCAACATGTTTTTACGTTGGGTACTATCTCATAAACGTTTGCGTGTGCAAACAATATGATAAATTTCATAACATACGCATATGAATCATATTTTGTGAATGAAATGAAATATCATTGCTAAGCAGAGATAGCTGCTTCATATATAAATAAAAATGCGTTTGGATCTTCGAAGTATCTTACCTTACATTATATGAACTCTTGGAATAAGCATAGAGCGTTAACACGGCGAGTTGCAGGTAATTTATTTTTCATGTCATTCGATCGGGAGAGATAAACGGAGATGGATGAAGTGAAAAATCAGTGAAGGCAGAGTAGATGTGTTTCTTCTGAATCCATTTCTCTAGTTGGTGGATATGCGGAGCCGACAGGATCGTGATTTTTTCGCAAAGGATTCAACGCTGATTCGAAACGACATTGACTGCAATGCACTATAAGTAATACTAAATTGTTTAATGTTACGTAAAATTCAATTAGTACAAATCACTTAAATGTGAACTCCAAGCACAAGTGTGCATTGTTGCAATACAAATATTCCTCAAAAATTGAATTCATTTCCCACTTAAGTTCGAAATCACGAACTAAATTGAATCAAATTAAGTTAAACGTTCTTTCGTTACTTTAATAGGGCTGTCCTTGTGATGTTTGTATATGCATTTGATTTGGAGCACTAGATGAGCGTTTGTTAAGGATACGAAAATAAATCATCATTAACAAGCTCTCTTTTTTCCTTCGAAATGCAGGTGGCATTGGTCTACAATTGATGCCTAATTAGAATGATGTGTACCTTTCAATTTCTTGTGTTTACTTTTTAGGATGCGCTAAGTCAAACTTGAACAGTTCGAATTTGAAACATCGGATACGTAACATCTATCTTGCTGGATACTTTCGAAGTCAGGTAAGATTATTTTGTTTATAATTTGGAAAATGTATATGTGTGTTGTTGTTTATAAATAGCTCATTTTATTGAAATTGAAAATAAAATAAAATAAGCTGTAATTAAATAGATCTCAAGGCACAAAGTGAAGGTCACCGCACGACACATTTTTCAATAAATTGAAAAAATCGCTTAAAACAAAGTTTTTAATACAGACAGCAACAAAATAATCTTTTATTAAGAAAATTGAAAATATCAAAAAAGGTGTTCCTCAAACTGCTCTTATCTCCAAGCTAGAAATTATTTCTAAGCCAGCTAAAATTTGGTGGGAACACCTTTTTAGGAACTGCTCGTGATGTTATTCACAAAGTGGCAAAATGACATATCAATTTTAAAATGTTGATCAGGTAGGATAATGTTTATGCATTCATTACAGAAAATAGAGGAATTTCCTCGCTCGTTGCGATTTTCATTGTTTGTTTAGATTATTATTGAAATCGTAAGGATCGACAGAATCATTCTTGGGATTTAACAATAAAAGAATATATGAAACTCGAAACGAGCGATGAAAACTGCTTATTTAACGTAATCAATGAAGAATTAAAACAAAATTCAGTATTTTTCGGCGGCGCAGCGATATTAAAAAAGAAAATACAGTAACCCCTGTGATCGCAGTATCGCAGGTTTTTTTTACTATATTTTCTTTTAATATCGCTGAGCCGCAGAAAAATTCCACAAGCGCGTGTCCATAACTTTATGGACATTTCCCCCGGCAAACGAGCAATTGTCCGTTTTGTCAGGATTTTTTTGGTATTAGAGCTATCATTGTTCAAGCATTAGAACAATAAACATTTATATTTTTACCGAAAAGTAATAATTATGAGAACAATTACAAAAACTATCGAAAAGAATAAGAGACATAGAGAACAATGTTTTGTTTTATTCCGTGCTGATTGCCTCGAAAGTTTTTGTTTTCAAACATATATGATAACTACGGATTATACAATGCACCTAATTAATGAATTATTGTATTTTATATCCAGATCAGAGAACCTACCAACCAGAAACACCCATTTGCGAATGCCGACATCTTCAAATTAACCATAAAAGGTGAGTTTAAATATATTATGTTTAATTTCATTGATTTATCAAATTGCATCGAAGCTTAAGACCATGGTTATATTTGCGTTTATTTTTTTATTTTTCATTTTTCTCCAATGATCCCTTCAATTAAACAGTAAACGCTCGTTGAGTTTAAAATCACTATTGTCGCGATTTTCGCATCAATAACACAAAAGGGCCTGGCAACATTGGAAGTTTTTTTATTGCGTTTTTTTAACAAACCTGTATTTCATGTTTTACTTATGGGAAATCGAAAACAGCGAGCGGTTAGGTAGCTTAATTTTTACCGCTTTTTGAGTTTCCCGTAAGGAATACGTAAAATAAAAATAATAATGATAATAATAAAAGCATGAAAAACTTCCAGTGTGGCCAGTCCCTAAAAGAATGCACGACAAAAACTGCGATTTAAAACTCGAATGTAACCACGCCTTTTTATCATATTTCACAAACTTCAGAGCTATCTATATTTGTATTTATTGTTTCCATTTAAGTTTAGTAGCCGTTAAGTGTGTGACTAAAGGCTATACCATATTGAGCGTAATGCGTACTGCGAATTACGCACAGAAAAATGGATCACATGTGCTCTTATGGAGGTTACTACATTGCTGCGAAATTCGTCGGACGAATTTCGCTGCGAATCTTTCGATCGCTCAGGACCCATTTTTCTGTGCGAATCTTTTGCTGCGTACAAAATGGATCACTATGTTTTATACGAGAGCTACTACATTGCTGCGAAATTCGCATGCGAATCTTTTACAAAATCCAATACTTATTTTGGTGAATTTAGGGTGATTTAATTATATAATTATGTTTGCTACCCATATATTGATAATAATTTGAAACAGAAACCACATAACAAAAGTACAAAACCGTAGGTTAATGAAATATTGAAAAAAAACTTAAAACAGGTCAAAATTGCTAACCCTTTAACAGGTTATGGTATAAGCAAAGTACACTTCTGTCGCACGTGTTTCCCTATCATATTGTATACATTTTAAATAGGAATGCTGTAGTGATACTTGCAACCTTGATCTCAACCTTGATTGTTTACCAGATGTAAACCGAAAGTTGAATATTGCATTAACGGATTTGGAATTATCTATTTACAAGTGGAAACATAAAATAACACCAACCTGTTTAAGATATTAATTCATAAAAACTTGATAAGAAAGGGAATAAGGTCTTATTATATATAATTGTCTTTTTTTTTTACTTTGAAACTTTAGATTATCAATATTAATTCTGGACAATGTTCTACAGAGATTTTTTACCGATTTGCAATGTATGATTATTTCAGAGCAAACGGTGGTAGTAAAGGAGATTTTTTAAATCACCAGTTGTTATTGGGCATGAGTAAAATTTGGTTTATAAATAATTTTAGGTAAACCTTATAAAAACGCTCATATTGTAATAAAGAAAAGGGAAATATCACACGATACATGAGACTTCGAACTGTTCGCAGTGCGAAATTCGCAGCAATATGGTATAGGTAAAATTCGTACACACAAGGAGTTCGCATGCGAAATTCGCATGCGAACTCAATGTGGTACAGCCTTAAATGAGACTCTTGGTAAATGCATTATTTTAATCAGTTTTTAATTTGTTGATAGGCGACCGCCGCTCTTTGAATAGACACAATCACGATATCTTACCTTATTTGTTAAGACAATTTACCGTAAAAAGTAATACCAATAACGTTTTTGGTTTTAACATATTTGAATTTAAAAAAAATAAAACATAATGTAACCAATTTGTCGTGCTTGATATGTTCGGATTTTATAATACTAAAAGGAAAAATCACAATAAATATACAACATTTTTTATGCAACCTAATTATAATGACATGATACGTCAGCACATAACGTGAAACGTCAGTCGGACCAACCTTGACCCAGTGGAAATTATGATCACGTGATATAATCGGGTTCACTGTTCCTTATGA
>LQRL01175258.1:0-13179 GCA_001703475.1 Hydroides elegans
TGGACGTTCGTCACTCGATTACGTAACAAGATCACGACCCCTCTCTATTGTTCGATTACGTAATAATATCGATTGCCCCATACCCCATGGTATGTAGTGACATTTTTCATCCGCATGTATCAAGCAGCATCATACTCAATTATTTGTAATATAACAGTAATCTGAGGCGTTGTTTGTAACAGATTGTTTTCATAAATCATAATACGCACCGGGGTTTAGCGCTTTCCTTTTGTGAAGGGCACCCCACGACACATTTTTCAGAAAGTTGTTAAATCACCTTAAACAACTTTACAAAGACGAACAACAACGAAATGGACCTTTTTGAACCAATTTTGCAAAAAGGTATTCATTTTTTCCAAGCCAGCTGAGCTGTTCCTCTATTTCTAGCCAGCTTGGAGCAGAAAAGGAACACCTTTTGAAATAATTTAACTGTTGAATATAACTAAATTACCTATTATTAATAACACATAACATGTTGTAAGATAATTGCAAGCAATTACGAGCCATTTGCAATCAATCATTCTCATTATATATCATAAAATAAAGAAATTATCGAAAAAGGTGTTCCTCAAACTGCTAAAATCTCCAAGCTAGAACGAATTTCCTCAAAATCTCCAAGCCAGCAGGGATTTGCTGGGGAACAGCTTTTGAGAGAAACAGCTCGTGGGGTACTCTTCTTTTGTGTCAAAGCTTCCTGCATGACCTTCAGTGTGGTAATAGACTAAAAAAAAAGAATCAAAAAGACAACCACAAAAACTCTTTTTGGTGGTGTATTTTTATCATTTTCTTACTTTCATGAAACCATTTGACCGTGTTGACGTTGATTCACGTATTTATGATTTGATCGCAACTTTCAGCAGTTGATTGTTTTAAGAATTATTATACGTAAATTGTTCATTTCACCGTGTATTCATATATTAAGCAGCGTCGAACCCATTTTGTATCAGTTAAAAATCACAATGTCCACAACTGTTCATAGACAAAAGAAACGAAAAACAAACAACAAATAGAAATACATTTTTTATATGACAATTATAAAATGACCTGTTTAAATACACTTTTATTACATGCAATTATTAACCGATAAATATAAGCAAGAATACACACAATAGATCCGTCAAAGCAAAACACGTTTAAACCTTAAGACACTGTGCATGTTGTCTTTACAATGCAAGTTGTTCCCTTATGTCTCTTCCCAACTAAACCTTCCCCTGTGTTCGCCATTGAACAAACGAAGAAAGCCAGTTCTCAAATCCCTGCAGACGCCAAAATAGATAAGCGGATCCAACAGTGTCGACAAAACCATCGAAAAATGCGAATATCGTAGAATCCTCGATACGAGCGGATCGGTGTAGCTGTTCAGCATTTCCCAGGTGTAGCCCGCCTAGTTAGGAAGAATAGAAAATATTAAACGATTGATCATAAATCATACATTATATGGTGTTTAAGCGAATATATTACAATTCTCACCATGACGCAGGATCATTTTGTGTGATAATATTTCCAAAAATCTTTATGTGTTACTACCTCTCTGAAACGCTAAAAATATCAAAATAAGATAAGTTTATGAAGGCACAAAGAGCTCAATGTTGTCATGCCTTTTTTAGTGAACATTGCTAGCTGGAACCCTAGATATGAGAGTGACTTTTGATTATATCAAACTTACTTGAAATATGACGAATCTTATTGACATCGCAGGAATACATGATCCCCAAAAGGCCCCGGATACAAGGAATATCAACCTTTAAAAAAGAAGAGAAACCGTGACCTTTTTAATTTTGAGATTTTACGTAATGCATGTCGTGTTAGGGCTTGTTCACACGGGAAGCGGCACGTGCTTTAGGCACAGAAATGGAGCGACATGGTGTTCACATGGGACGCGACAGCTGACGATTCTTAGACTTTTAACTGTTAATTTTCATTAAATGATCTCCACAAACGCGAGAGGCGGTGCGGAATCGCCCCTTGCGTTTTTGCACAGCCAGTTGCGACAAGAATAACAACTCCACTTGTCTAAGTAAATTGTTTGTTAAAATGTCAAACATTTATCGTCCTGAGCCTGTCGTTTCCAGTGTGAACACCTTTTCTTGGGCGATTTAAAAAAAATGACTTAGTCCTATAAAGAGCAAATAAGTAAATTGCCGCCTGCCGCGTTTCGTCGCTTCCCATGTGAACGAGCCCTTATGTTTATGTTTTGCTTAAATCTCGACTGAATATTCGAATGTTTTAGAGACAGTTATTTGGGGTTAAGATGATATTAGGTTAAGCTGTAACCTAGCTGTTAAAAACGCCACTGGTAAAAAAATAGCGCGTTCACACAAAAATATCATACATTTTTACGTTAATAGAGGGGATAAATTGCTTTGTATTTATGCAAATGTGGCTTTTGAAAACATCGGGTTTCGTGCTTTTGTCCGAGTTTTTTCGTTTGCGTGAACGCGGCCTAAGGTCATAATGTCACCAAAATTGCCAGTTTATTAAGCATCAAGTCACAGATAAAAAGTTTTTTTTTCATATTTTAGTAAACATTTTCACATACATGTTTCGTTAGTTAGCGATAAAGTATCATAGTAATTTTTTGTTTCATTTTCATGTTTGTATGGGTGACTACCTATGTTGATCATAATATGTTGGTGATTTGTTTATGGACCGGTTTCGTTTTCGATATTGCGATTATAATTGGAACGGGTTCAGGGAGCTTACCATGGCTACATAAAGAATGTAATGTAATTACCGGATAATTTCATAAAATCTTATGATAATTAAATGAACAATGGCGAATTAGAAAGGGGAAGAGGCATAATTGGTTCGGTTGATAAGGAAAATGATAGTTTGAAGGGCAAGGGCATTACTAAACCCCATTATGGAGCTGTCACCGGAAAGCGGAAATTTCTGAAACCACTGCGAAATTCGAATGAATAAGTTTCATGATATACGTAGTAATCCAAACATAATCTGCTTCCGCTATAATTCTAGTTATTCAGCGGACGCAGGTACAGACGCAAGGAGCCGATGACAACCCCATAATCTTATGCATAATTTCTTTTTATATACATCGCATATTATCAATTTCTAGCTCAACTAACAGTATTGTTAAAACAAAAATCAAAAAGCAAATATTATTTTTATAGTTATATAGTATTTCTAGAATTATTTGGAAAACATGCTTAATCATATAGTATATATGTATAAACTACTGTACACCTAACAATATATGAAAAAAACATACTATCTTCTTATATTAAATATAATGTATACCTCTAATCAATTCTTATAAATCTTATATAAGCACTGTCCACCGAACATCGTATGAAAAAACATACTACGTTCTTACATTAAATATAGACTTCTAGTGTATATCTCTAATCAATACTTATAAATGAGAAGTATGTATTACCTCAAGGCCTTTTTAGCAGCTTTTCGTCTCAGCACAGGCTCCGACAGTTTCTGTAATGACCCCATGACCCCTAATTGGTTATTCTGTACACTCTTCATAAGTGCATGAATTCTAAAGGCACTAAATCCTGTACAAACCATAGCAGGAACAAAGAAAATCACCAGCTGTATAAGACTCTGCGATCCCTGTTGAGAGAGCTGGCAAATCGAAAACAGCGGTTGGATTTCGCGGCCATATAGCAATTCCGTTATATACACGTAACCCTGGGTTACCATGAATATCACCCCAGTAACAACCGTGATCGATTTGTGGTTGAAATATCGATGATATACCATCGGTTTGCAGAAATAGACGTAGCGTTCAAGTGCGATATAAGCGGTTAATTGAGCCGTGGCGAAAAATATACCGATTCCGAAATCGGTTCCAAGACATGTGACACGTTCTGGTATATTATCGAAATTGATGTTGAGAAGAAATTGAGGAGCTAGGCCCCAGGCCAGGGCTATATCAAACCCAGCGTATACAGCTCTTATGTACATATAGGGTTCACGCATTTGTTCATACTTGTTAGTTAAGTAGATGACTAGTCCATTGGCGATTGTAGATAAAATGAGCGCGAAAACCAAGTAAATAGATAAGCATATTTTATCAGCGAGATTGTCTTCGAAATTGTATTCGTGTTGATTAATCCATGGCTGAAAAGTTTCATTTTCGGTATAATTTGTTGCTGATTCGATTGTTGTTGCTACTTCATTGTCGTAAAATGTGATTGATGTAAATGTCGAATCAACTGGTTCGTCGAACTCATTTATGGTTTCAGATTGTTTTTCATAAGAAGTTGTAACTTCGAAATCGAATGCATTCAGATCCATGTTTCCAAAAAACTATTGATTTATTTTACAATTATTAATATTTTGAATATCATTTATTTTTTTCCCGGATTTATAATTTTTACCTAATTATTTCTTGTAAAAAATAATGTGCATTTCATATATCTTGATATGCTTCTCTAATACTTGTATACATTCATGATAATTTATTAACACATTACCAGTGAAACGCATCACCATTTCTTTTGCATACATCTCAATCTCCTCCTATTTATTGGGGTCATATAGTGTCATTAGAAGGTGCGAGCAAAGCCCTGAGGAAAAGATATCGTCATTTGGTGTGATAATAAGGGTTGGTATAGGGTTAGGATACGTTCCTCACGCACTGCATGGAACTGCTAATGAATTGCTCGCTAAGTCATAGCTAAACATTTATATATTTTGATGCATTTCCATGTTGCGAATAGTTGATAAAGTATCTATTTTTCAATGGTGATAATCTGTTTGTTGTCTTGTGGTTTGTGTTGTAATTATTATGCTGTAATTCTGCTTTAAGTTTTTTCATTGGTATCTATATCCCACTCGGCAAACAACTTCCTAAGAACGTTCTGATCACGTTGTTTTACGTCCCGACGTCCGCGATAAAAATAGGACGTCGCTAATATGTAAAATATGAGAGTCCTATCATTGCCTTTAAATTACGGGTTAACGACGTGCTTTTAAGATATGACGAATTAACATATCCATATAACATCCCTAATTAGACGTTGTCGCGACGTGTTATCAAAGCCGTCCTTGTGACGTTGTAAATATGACGTGACCTTCACGTCGAAATATGACGTTGTAAGGACATTATATCCTGGTCGTGACTTGATTCGACGTTACAAGGACCCCATTAAAAGAGCAACTTACGAATTAAACTTGATGTTAAATAGCATTGCAAATAGCCCTCCAAAATATGCAAATTTGGATTTTGGACAATTTTTAGTTTGAACATTGTCGCTTTCGAATATCTATCATTTTTGTAAAAAAATGTATATATGATATTTATATGAAATATATTTCAGATTTTTAAATAAAAATAGGCGGGCAATTGAAATAACGTCAGAAAAATGACGTCCCTAAAACATTCATGCATGACGAAATGCGGACCACTTTAGGACGTCGTATCTTGGGTCTTAGCGGACGTCTTTCACTGAACGTCCTCTCGGTGTCAGATATTAACGGCGAAACGACGTCTAAAAAATTACGTCCGGCAAACTTTCACCTGGGCTCGATGAAGGACCAAGAAAGGACGTGCGTAAATGACGGGAAAAGGACAAACCTTTGCCGAGTGGGATGCGTTGCGTATGTCACATTTTGCCCATCGCACAATTTGGTCAAAATCCGACCCAATCACTTAGGTTGTTGAACCACTTACATACAGGAATAATTGACTAATAGGCCATATTATAAATTTTATATTGGTTTTCACAGACATAAGATTAGGATTTTAATCATATCTATCTTCTACAATGCAACCATTTTCCACTCGGCAAACACCTTCATAAGAACGTCCTCATCACATCACAACGTCTGGACGTCCGCGAAGATGTCGAAAATGAGACGCATCCTAATGGCCTTAAAATAATGCCACCACGATGTTTTGTAATGACGTGCCATATCAACACGTCAAAACCACTTCGTTAATCAGACGTTGCCATGACTTGCTATAAAACGTCAATAAGATCAAATTAAAGGACCGACCTACGATTTTGGGCACTGTTTAGTTTGAAATACAGTGTATGTCTATTACAAATGGGAATATGAAATATCTATCATTTCTATCAAAAGGATATGCTTATATATATGATTTTTATATAAAATACATTTTAGAGGTTTGAAAAACAATGGACGAGCATTCGTCAAACTGTAATAGCTACGAAATCTTGAACGATTTAGGATGTTGCATGAATATGATCGTAAGTGACGTATTTTATTTTACGTCATATGGAAGTCAGATAGTGCGGCAAAACGACGTCTTAAAAATACGTCCGGCAAAATTACACATGAGCTTACATGATTATAAAGATAGTAGGTCAGCAAATGTCGTCAAACGGACGTGAAAAGGATGACCATTTGCCGAGGGGTATATTTGTGCTATATGAATATCACATATATTACGTATATAATTAAGCAGAAAGGCATTGCATCAATAAACATATAGAAGAGTACCAAGGCGCATCCTTAGGCACCGATACACATTTTAAGTTAATTAACTTTACCTGTTCTTTGTCGGACTTGGTTTATAATCAATTATCAAAACACAATAGCTTATAGATACAAAGTAGCTGTTAACAGGTAACTAAATCAGGATAAGGCTTTATGTGTTTTGAATAGACGCAAAATGCAAAATCAGGATCTATTAAAGAAATAATCAAAGACACGATGACGTCAAACGAGGGACGAGTTAAGGCTAAGAGTCTGGCCACACTTAAAGATTTAAGCTAGTGCTTCTGCATAAAGTCCCCTGCGTTATCATTTTTATTTGGTTGCGATATATGTCTGAATTTCCTTTGAATGAAGCAATCACAATATGTATCAATTTCATATATTTATTTTAACAATTATGTCTGATAAAATTACGTTACAAATAATATACCTAATATAAATAATTATACGATAATCGACAAATAGATAAATGCATCAAAATATAAAAAACTCGCAACAGGTACATGAAACCGTACATATGAAAAATCAAAGCTATAAGAAATATCTGGCTCATTTCACGGCTTGAAAATGCTAGCCTTCATTTTATAGAAAATATGAAATATAACACAATTAGATAAAATGCATCCAACACATTTCTTTGTTCACACAAACATAACAAAGAAGATCTACAGGTGACGATTACTTTTGGCAAAAAATACACATTTTCAACAGTTAATCCTATGATTTTCCAGCCATCGATTTAGGCCCTGTTTACATAACATCGCTAGCAACGATTTTAGTGACGACATACACAATTAATCTTGAGAATTCAATGTTTTCCCATTCATTTTACATTGCATTTTTTACACTAATCGCTCCTTGCGACGATAATCGCCACTTGCGACAATAATCGGTCCCAGCGACATGTGTGTAATATCATGTTTTTTTTAAAATCGCAAGCAGCGACGGGATTTTTCCTTGAAATGATTTCAAAGTCCTACAAAGAAAACAATGAAAATCGCAAGTGGCGACGAGAATCACTCATTGTATGTAAGCAGGGCCTTATTCTGATTATTCTCATAGGTCTAGGCTTTTCTCGGGCTTAACTGATGTAGACTTGGCAACTGGGTTTTCTTGTGACTGGTTTCCTTTACTGTAGCCCGGAGGATCAGCGGACTGCCAACAAAACAAGATAAATTTAAACATAATATTGAAGATGTCCGGGATTTTATTTGCGCGATTGCAATTAAGCATGGCAAAAGTCAGTTCATTGTGATTTCTTTTTGATACTCATTTGAATCCTGAATTAGATTATTAGAGTAAAATAGGATTGCTAGAGTAGATTATGACGTTTAAATTTGTTTTTGTGTTTAACATGAAATATCTATCAACAATGATTCTGAATAACATAATATATGACTGCACACCTAGAATAATGAGAACAAAAACACATTGACATATTGTTTACATTGATCTCATTTTATAGTATAAACACATTTGTTTTAAAAGCATTCGTTTTAATCATACAAATCTCACCGCCATAGCAACGGGTTCCATAGCAACGGTCACCACGGCGATATCTGGACTAACATTTGAAGGTGTCTTGCTACAGCATTTGCATCCGGTGTATAGTACAATGATGATGCAGAGGCCGATTATAAAAAGAACGAAGGCAGGAATGAAGAAGAGGCCAGCAGCGATAAGGCAGCACCAACTGAAACAAAATAAGGCGCCATCCTCCTACACAGTGCTCAAACTCTGTGAAGTAGGTCTATTATAGATAAAATAACCGACGGGTCCTTATCAAAATAGTCATTGGCCCGAGGGATAGAGAAAAGTAAAATTTAATTTAAGTGCATACAAGATACTTCAACTATTTTTTTTAATCTAGAAGGCTGTTGCATTTGGATTGAGGGATCATCTTGTTTTGTTTTTCACAACGTCTCATACACAAAACTTATTTCAGGCGCATCCATGACACTGATCCATGACAATTTTGATCCTAATCCATAGGTTATCCTTTGGTGTTACAGCCACAGCTGTCTCGCGCTGTCCCTTTAATGCGTATAGAACACTCTTGCGAGGAATTAGCGTAATCCTTGGATCCCACTCTATGCTAGGTAATCTTGGCAACGGCTCATTTACGATACCGAGTTGAGAAACAAAACTTTCGAAAAACCGATCTGAAAACGTCATTTTACCCCCTTCGCCCACGAGGCGAATTTTACAATCACCATACAAAAATATGTGTATCACTGAAGAAAAATATTTATAGGGGGGGGGGAGTTTTCAGGGGAGTTTGCCTACATTCATCTAATATTTATCTAAGGGCATGTTCATACGGGAAGCGACGAAACGCGGCAGGCGGCAATTAACTTATTTGTTCTTTATAGCACTTAGTCATTTCTTTAGAATCGCCCTAGAAAAAGTGTTCACACGGGAAGCAACAGGCTAAGAACGATAAATGTTCGACATTTAAACAAATAATCTATTTAGACGAGTTGAGTTGTTTGTTTCTTGCGGCGCGAAAACGCACGGGGCGATTCCGAACCGCCTCTTGCGTTTGTGGAAATCCTTCAATGAAAATTAACAGTTAAAATACCATGAATCTTAATTTCGATTTATGGCAAATGAAAAAAAACTAGAAGAAGAAGAAAAAAGGGGAAAAGTAGAAAAAAACAACTATCATTCATAAAACAAGGTAAATCTTACTCACACTACAAAAGGCCGGGGTATACTCGCATATTCGGCCGCAACAAAACATAAACCAATCCCTATGATCATGCAGGGAACAGTTATAGCAATGAGTATGATGGCCACAGTACTTCCGGCGCAATATCGCCCTCCACGCATCTTACAGCCTCGGTCTTGCCACGAACAACAACAGCAAGAGGTCATGGTTTGGCGGTTACCTAGTGAAAAAAACATCATTATGGTTATTGATTAAATGAGCATACACCTATAAAACATAACGCTATGTAAATCGCCCTCAAAACATATTGCACCCTCAGTCTTGTCACGAACAGCAACAACATGACGCCATGATTATCTTATGGAGACACAGATAATTGTTATTATATTATAAGGAGATTTAATAGATTAAGCATGAATTGTATGTAAAGCTATCTTCCGCCGTGCAACTTTCAGTCTCGGTCATGCCACGAACAACAACAGCATGACGTAGCCATATTTCGGGTAACCTAGCGAGCAACATATTATTATCATGTAGATATTAGGATTATGCGCTCACCCATATCAACGAGTTTCAATCTCTCCATGGAGATGAACTCTTTGACGAGTTGTTCTGAGTAAATGAAATAAATAGAAATAAGAGTGAAAACGTGACAGAGAATGTGAATTTCATTTTACCATAAAACCATACATGTATTTTGATGCAACCTCTGCGCAAAAGTATCATACTTCTCAATCGTCTTACATATCTGAGTAATGATTTGAGTAATGTTTTTTTATACATTTCTAAAAGTAATGACTTGGTTCTGCTATGGTGGAAATACTTTTGTTTACTTTTATTAGTGTCCTTATTTGCAAATGCAAAATACAACACAATTATATTAAGGATGTTCCAGTAATATCAAGACAACATCAAAGCACACCAAGTCGTCATTATTGATGTACATTCAACTTGAGTTCAATACATTTGACTTACCCTCTTTGTTTCTACAAAGATCAATTATGAAATATAATAATTGGTTATCCAGATCATTCAATGTTTAACCTTATTTTATTTCATGACATTTATTCATACAAATTCCTTGGTCATAAAATATCAATGTGATGCATGACTATGATTATCCAGTTTTATCCAATGTTTTGAACGGATCAGATATCTACATCTTGATATATCGACTATAATAATCATACGTGTAGCTAACATACAAAATCAAAACCATCCCGCAGTTATTTGCCATAACAGTCACATATTATTAAGTGTCAACATTACGTTATGGCGAGGTGAAGTAGGTGATATATAAGTAAGATGTCATGTTTATTCATAGTCAGGTAATCAATATATCGGTCAATGATAACATGACTGTTTTGGTCACTCTATTTTCCTAAATCAGTAAAGAAATTTGGTAAACTGTTAATTATCAATGGGTTTCGTGCAAGCACATGTTCTGCCAACGTAATATTACAGGGAAATTGGATAAACGGCTCATGATTTTAATGCGATACATTTAACTTCATTTTTGTCTGTGTTGCACACGAATGAATCGACATATAGACTTTTTGAAAGAGAACATATAAAGCCTTGTCGGCCATGTATTGCAAATTGTCACGTGATTATAGATCCATAATAAATATCTAAAGAGTGATACGAAATCAATACGGTCATAATAATTACATGCTTTGGCCGCTTGCCATTCTTTATATCAATGATCAATTTAAAAACATACTATGCCTCTTTTCTCAAAACGTTAATTTAAGACTTAACACATTGTTGCACGGAGCCCTTCAATTATATTAATAAAAACATGATAAATTGATTTTTTTCACAATAAAACCACAAAGTAAAGCGGAAAAATCCAAAAGCTGAAAGCATGCTCCAAACGAGGAAACGTCTCAGGAGTTTTGTTTTAATAGGATGTATACAATTCCGTGTTTATAACAATGATGGGCAATGATACACAATGATATATAACCAAACTGTGTTTTTCCTTCAATGTTTGATATCGCACGACGTATTGACGCGTAGAATATGGATTGAACAACGTAACGTAATTACTCCAACACATACCATGTTTGCAAAAGATTTTTTTCTAACTTGGAGATAAGAAGCCAAAAAAAGAAACAGAAATAATTTATTTAGACACATATACATATATAATAAATGCAATAAACTCTCAAAACAATAAAAAAATGAACCCATAAATTTGACACTCAATTAATCCTTACAATCCCAAGAAAATAAATAAGATTACTACCATTTATTTACAAAAATCATTTCGTAGTTGATTGGGTTTTAATGATTCAAATAATGCTATCCTACTTCATCATGTTACCCACTGCCTCCATTCTTTTAAAGACACTCCTAATTCTACTTCTCACAGGTGAATTGTTTGTACCAGATTTATCACATTTCACATGCAATGCAACTCAATGCAGTTATATTTTGATTGTTTTCTAATTACTTAATGCATTGAAATGGAAGGTATGATATATGTTTTTATCACTGCATATACAAGCATCTTTACATATGAAATAAAAAATACACACTCGTTCGTTGTCTCGGTCCATTGGGAATACCCTTCGCCCTATCACCGAGACAACAATATGGAAATGTTAACACATGATCCCTTATTTTCTAGTTATGTTACGCATGTTCAATGTAGCTGTTATGCCTTTGCGGAATCAGGTATCGAGTTATGCCTACAATCTTTCCCAAATTCAGGCGCGGATTCAGAGGGGGGCGCACCCGGCGCACGCCCCCCTGTTCGCCCTTATATGTAAGACCAAAAAAATAAATTTGCGCCTCCCGGTTCAGTCTGATAATTTATACTGTTTGCGCCCCCCGGTTCAACATTTCCTGGATCCGCGCCTGAAATTGATTGATGTTTAGTGGGAACCTGCATATGCAGGTGGCTGGTTCCCTTCCTTGTAGGTTGTAGGTTTTGAGGACTGCAAGTTAAAAGAAATCTAAGTTAGATAAGATGTCATTATGCAAGGACAGTTTTTTTTCTTTTTATTTAATCAAAACATATTAAGTAAACAAAGTAATTAGAGCTTTGCGCATCATGCAATAACATTGCAAATGAAACGGCATTGTTTAAATAGGTTCTTGTTTATAAAAGTGAGAAAACTTTGCTAGTAGTTGTCCAAATTGTTCATGAAGTCACAGTGATTGCATTGGAAATTTAATATGATCAGTATCGCTTGAATAAATCTATATGTATCATTGCACTGTGTAGCAATAAATTGGGTAAATGGGTGACAAATGGCTGAGACTCTACCATATATACCATTAGCATGCAGTTGAAACAAAATTATGGTTATAGATTAACCCTTCTTTTATATCACGTCAGATCTCTCTATGTTAATAAACATGATTACACATCAACCAAATAAGCGATCAATTAACTTTTTTAAAACATCTTACTAGCATAGATGAGTTAAATATTCTATGATTCTCATATCTAACATTTGCTTAAGAACAAGACCTTTTATTTCATCTCACCGCTATAGCAACAGGTTCCATAGCAACCGTCACCACGGCGATATCTGGGCTAACATTTGAAGGTTTCTTGCTACAGCATTTACATCCGGTGTATAGTACGATGATGATGCAAAGGCCGATGATAAACAGAACGAAAGCAGGAATGAAGAAAAGGCCAGCCAGGATAAGGCTCCAAAGTCTTAAAATAATAAAATGAAATAAAAGCAAGAAGATCATGTATGACGTTGTTATTTTAACACATGCACGTTGTTATTTTAACACACTATAATTGGGATATGTTGATATATTTTATAACTATAGAGAACGAAAAGCAATGTGAGAGAAAACCTAAAAAAGTACCCCAAGGGAGGTCAGGTAGCTCAGTCGGTATACTGGCTGACTAGCCAAGCACGCATTGAATCGGTGGCACTGAGTTCGAGCCCGGCTCGTGTCAGATCTCAATGTTTTTCAGCTACCTCCTAGGGTTCAAAACGGTCTCGTTATATGATACTTACACAGTGTGCTATATAGCTAGATTAGGGATCAATATTGTAAAGCGCCGTATGTGGCAGCCATAGGTAGTTAGGGAA
>LQRL01175268.1:20140-33877 GCA_001703475.1 Hydroides elegans
CTCTATATATATTCTCCCGATCTAGGCGTCGGAACAATTCCTCAGTAAACCTTTTAGTGTGGTTGCACTCACATAATGCATGAACTAAAGTATCTACAAGCGTATCGTTACAAAATTCACATGTATCATTTATAGCTATACCCCATTTGAAAAGATTTTTCCTACAATTTGTTATATTATGAAGTATTTTAAATTGATTTGATAATAAAGACGGTTCACTTGTACACTCCCTTGAAAGGACCATACTTTCGTAGAATAAGTTTTCATCATAATTATAGGTTTCTGACCACATATTTAGGGCTTTTGCAGGATCTTTTTCGAATTCTAAAAATTCATGGTAGAAATCTTTTGATTTTGCTTTATCATATTTAATTCTACGCCCGCTTACAAGGTGCAAATCGTTATTTACGATATTTAGTTGTATTGTGCTTGAGTAATTTATATGTGTTTGTCTTAATGCTTTTTTCATTGTGTTTATCAAGCTGAAATATGTGAGGTATGTAGTTCGAACATTATACTTATGATAGAAGTCCTCATATGACATCCAAGTATTATTGTTAGTCTTGAGCTGGTGTATAAATATTATGCCACAATTAAACCAGTCTTTCCAAAATATAGTTTTATTTTCTATTAAGATGTTTCTATTATTCCAGATAATATTTTCACCATGGTTATTTACCGTTATTTCTTGAAAGTAGTCTAGAAAATTTCTATAGAATTTCGGTAAAAAGGATAGATATTTTGTATCGTAATCACAATTAAGAAGGAAATCTAAGCCTCCTATTTTTTCAAACTTTTCTCTTATAACGTCTTGCCAGCCTCTGCCATTTCTAAAACGCATAAACCAATTAACAATAAGGGCCTTACGCTTACATTTTACATCAATGGAGCGTAGTCCTGCCTCATTCATATCTCCGACAAGGACTGTATGTTTGACTTTAGCCGGTTTATAAGACCATATGTATTGATTTAGTTGAGATTGTATTTTCTTAACTGTCTCATCTGACATGTCTACAATTGACATTGGGTGAATAAATTTTGAAATTCCTATAGACTTTGTCAATAAAATCTTACCGCATAAACTTAAATTTCGACTTGAATGTATATGTAATTGTTTTATCATCTTGGGTATTTTGTCTTCGAAATTCTTCGCTTGTATAGTTTTTGGCACCTGCCTATCTCTATGCCAAGCATGTTTATTGTTTCTCTTTCTATTTGCATGTTTAAAATATTTGTATCTTTTGTTCGCCATGGGCCTAGAAAGAATAGGATAGATTTGTCTGCATTAAGTTTAAGTCCGGAGTGTAACGTGAACCCTTTTATACAGTCTATCAAAGTATAGATTGATTTAAAATTGTTCAGAAAGCACGAACAATCGTCAGCGAATTGTTTTATCTTATGCTCGTTTTTGCCTATATAGAGTCCATTTATATCACTTCTATTTCTGATTCGATTTCCCATTATTTCTACAGATAGAATAAACAATAGGCATGAGAGAGGGCACCCCTGCCGAACCCCTCTTTCTAATTCAAACCATTTTGTAGTAAACCCATTATTTTGCACACAGCTTTGTATATTTGTATAACAACATCTTACAAACTCGATAAATTGATCCCCAAAATTAAATTTTTTGAGTGCCTCGAAGATAAAATTCCATTCGATTGAATCGAATGCCTTTTCGAAATCCAGTTGCATAATTATCCCTTCCTTCTTTTCTCGTCTTAGCATTGATAACCAATAGAAAGCGCAAACTAATGAATTTGGAATGTTCAATGAAAATGTATGGACAAATTTAGGAATAAGCCAAAAACATGTGTGACGGAGTGGATCTCAACCCCGGATACAAGTATATAGTTTCTAATAATTGTTTTGATAATGCATGACATATAAAAAATGTCTATGTGTCTTCTGATGTAATGTTTATAAATAACTATGCTCAACAACACGATGAAATATCAACCAAGTCGATTTTTCTGGATACAGACCATTTTCGGATCCCCGGGTCATTTAAGCATAATTTGTATAAAAATAAAAATTCCATGAAAATAATAAAGAATAAGCGTGATAGTTTGCTACTATATTTCTATTTTTAGATCTGAAAGAATATATACCATACCTTTATATGATGTATATCGTAGGGCCGCGGATGTCGTCAGGCTTTCTCCTGGCGTCGCTGCTGGTTTCGGGGAATTCTGAAGACGACCAGCTCCGCCAGGTTCCCCAGCAAGGTTTTCCTCACCCATCCGCGACCGGCTTGCTACGAGCTCCTAGTTCACCGATTCTTGCTGTTGTAGTTCTCTTCGCAGCTCCATATGTAGCTGCCCCATGATGTTTTTTCCTGGCCAGTCTTTTTCGTTTGCCCACGACACATCGTGTGTTCTGAGACCACATGACCAGTAGTCGTCTCCGGAAACTGCCTCGACGATTATATCATCAGATTTCAGCAGCTCCCTCCGATATTCTGGTACACACTTTGACTTTGCTCTTATTATGACTCTCATGATCTCCAGCTTTTCTTCCTCCCAACTCGCCTCAGTCACCACTTGTTTCGCTAGTTTCTTAATTGGCCCCACATGAGTTAGGCTGTTTGTGGATTTCCTCAGCCTACCGTAGAATCGAGCCTTCATATGCTGGTAGGCGTGTTCGGTGGACCTGAAGCAGCGTTCAAATACTTTCACTGAGCACGGATAGAAGTTGCTGAGAATGACACTACCACATACCGCGCATTTGTGGTCTTTCGATCTACCGCGTCGGGCGGATTCGACTGCGGCGCCACCTCAAACGCTAGTCGTGCTAGCTAGTGAGGGACCCGAGTGCGAGAGCCCCGCTTTCATGGCGCTACCTCGATCGCTAGTTTTGCTAGCTAGTGAGGTACCCGTTGGTGCGCTTGCATGCGACTCGTTGGTGTCATTATCGGGGTTTGTGTGTCTCTTTCTGTTCCACATCCACATCGGTGCGGATTCTGCTGTTCTACCCGCCTTGTCTATTACTATGCGCCGCTCTTTTCCTGTCACGCCGAGCATATTCAACGCTCTCCATGTAGACTGGCCTGGAAATCCACGACAGCCGATCTCAAACGGAAAACACCATGTTTTCTAGCCGTTGTCCTTGCATTTCCCGACCAACTCTGTGTATTTCAGCAATTTCCGATCGTGTGCCTCTTCTATTCGTTCCTCCCAGGGAACCGTTAGTTCCATTATCACGCACACCTTCCTTGGAAAATATGACGATGTCGGGTCGCAGGTTTGTAGGCACGATATATTCGGGGAAGCGTAACTGTCGCTTCAAGTCTACTAGCAGAACCCAGTCGTTGGCCATGGCGAGTATTCCTGTGGCGCTACCACGATTGCTAGTTTTGCTAGCTAGTGTGGTGCCCGTTTTAACGAACTTGATAAATTCGGGTCGTCGCTTTTTTCCTTTGGCGTTGATATGAAATGTATTAAATATAAGTGATATCATCCACCCAAGCACCCGCTAGTGGAGCCGCTAGCGTAAGTGTATCATTATTCTCATATATTTGTTATTGAATGTGTAATTAATTTGTTACCCTTTTTCAACAACAAGTGTCTCCAAGATGATAAATACAACTCGCTAAATGACATGATATCCGTGATTCCCTAATACGTCATGCTTTATAAATACCTGTGCGGATGAAAGACAGCCATCATACACGGAACCCGCATTTCATCACAACCGCAAGATTGAACGTTAACTAGAAAACCATAAGAACTTGTTTTTTTATTATTCTCGCTAGTGTATGCCTGGGGCATCTCGGTGATCGTCGCGGGCACTCCCCTCATCGGCTTCAGCGCCTACGTACACGAAGGGCCCGGATTCTGGTGTTCGGTTGAGTGGGAGGACGACTCGCTGTCGGGCGATGCCTATATCTACTTCATCTTCATTTTGAGCTACTTCTACCCGATTGGAGTCATTTGCTTCTGCTATGCGGTGGTCATTGGCAAAATCAGAGAGGTAAGTATGGGACGTAGATATGAATATATCATTAAAGATAGAGGGGTGGAGTCAAGACGTGGGCCATATGGATAATTTGGAGTTGATATATAATGAGACAACTGGACCACGACCTCCATCGGAGGGGATTGGGACGGGGAGTTGCAGGGGAGGGGAAGAGGAAAGGGGGTATTGGCCCAACAGGAATGAGAGAACTGGACAACATCTTCCCTTGGAGCGAGAGGAGAGGGAGTATTTTTCCAACAGGAACCCTTAAAAGAGGTCATAAGCCATCCCTGCCCTTGGTGGCAGTTCTAGGACAATTTTGGAGGTAAATTCTTATTGCCCAACTTGGCCCAATTTGGTCTTACATTTAGTTAGTATATCATGGGAGTTCTGGGCCACATTGGGGAAGAAAAAGATATAGAAAAAAATATAAAAAAATTATAGAAAAAAAAAACGTTGAAAAAATATTTTAAAAAATAGTTCTGGGCCAATTTGGTCTTACATATAATAACCTCCCCCGTCCCATGGTAGTTCTGGACCACTTTGATCTAACATATTGTAAAAAGTCCCTGGGAGTTCTGGGCCACATTTACATATAGTAAAACGCAAATGGGAATTCTGGGACACCTTGGTCTTACATATAGAAAACAAATCCCCATGAAAACAGGAAAACCGGTAGTGGTTCAGTTCTCTTAATATCCATCTACTATTGACTATAAAGGGTAACAAACATAGCTCTTCAAAAGTTCCGTAAAAATCTTTTAGATATTTCACGCTACTATAACAATTTACGGGAAAGCAAAACCATTCTACCAATATCCAAATTAAAACTGTAAATTAAAGTTTTCTTATTATTCGAGACAATTTTTCACTAAAATAAATTGTGCTTGGCATTCTTCAAAAATGTGTGTCATTAAATATCGATTATTATGTGGGGTTGAGCTAAAGGGAGCCATTCACCTTGACATGTTTCTAGATCCATACACTCACCCCAACTTCATTTTTCTTAGTTTATTTTTCGTTTTTTTTTCATAGGTTGCCAAAACGGCCGTGTCCGAATCCTCGGTGAAGGCCGAAAAGGCGGTCATCCGCCAATCTGTCGTCATGATCGCTGGCTTCGTGATTGCTTGGACACCTTATGCCATTGTATGCCTGGTTGCCGCACTCAGTGAGGACAACCCGCTGTCGCCAAAGGCCGCGCTTCCTCCCGCTATGTTTGCCAAGTCCAGCACTATTTGGAATCCGTTCATCTACATCGGCATGAATAAACAAGTAAGTTTTTTTTCGAACGGTAGCTTGTTCTGATTTGATTTTTCTTTAAATATATAATTATTTGAAAACCATTTGTCTTAATTGCAGAAAATAACAATGCGAACGTAAGTAACTTAGGTGTCCTACATGTTGACATTTTATTGTGTGGTATTGACATGAATTTAGATATTTGGTATTGTTTTGTTTGTGAATTTTATATTATATCCATATGTTAAATCTTCTTTGTTGGAGTTTTTCATGCTCACCCATTTGTGACTTTGCATTTACTTATTGCTCAAATTATATATTTCGATATCAGTAAATTCAATATATTCTGGGCTGAAACTATTTGTATTACATTCAGTTCCGCGCTCAATTCGTGGCCAAAATCCTGGGCGGCAAGGACCCGTTCGCCGAAAAGAAACCAAAGGCCGACTCCTCTTTGGGCAACACGACCTACGCCGACAAAACGGCTGCGGCGGCACCTGGCGGAGGCAATGGCAACAAGGTGGCCCCTCTGGAGGCATAAATACACGTGGTTTCGATATAATTAATTCTGGACTCGCACCGATTTAAGAATAACATCTTTACAAAAATGATTGCAACACCATAATTCGTATTTTCAACTTGTTTCGACTTGCGGCCCAAATGATTCGGATTTTTTTTTAAATCTTGAAATATATAAAAAAAATATTAAAAATTGAAGCCACTATTGAAGAAAAGGACATACCAGAGTAAATGGGAGGAGTTCAATTAAAACTTAGAGCATTTCGGTTTTACCGAATTTGATTTTGAAAAAACTTCAGTGTCGTATATGAGCGCTTCGCAATTCTGCAAGAGAGCGTTTTCCATCATATGAGAAGGTTGTGAGAGTTCTTGTGAAACACAATTCTGATAAAATGTCATCAATATTAAACCTTATTATATGCAAAGTAGAAAGTCAGAACTAAAAAACCCTGTAAGTTGTAAATATAGGCTATAGTAGAATATGTATTTTATACAAATCATGTTAATAGCGAAAAAAAAATCATATTTATATGCCCTCATACATGATTCCGAGATTGCAAAATACATGTTTAAGTAGATAAAGAGATGAATCTGGAGATGGGCCTGTATACGGGATGATATCCTTTTCGAAAATGCTATTTCAGACAATATTGTGCGATTAAAATAAAGCGAAAGGTTATGAATCAGCAACTTTTTCAAATTAACAAAACAAAAAGTAATTTATTTATTTGGTTTGCTGTACATACATTTATAATTTAATCATGTATTCGTATTCGCTTTCTTGAAGGAATATTGTTAGATTGCAATGGAGATAGACTGTTGATCCATGCGTTTGTTCTAAATAGTTTTGTTTACATTTATGAAGTTATTTCAATTCATTAACTATGCTAATGGTTGTTTCTAGTTCTTCATTTTTGTTAAGTTTATTTGTTGATATCTGTTATATTACATGTACATGCTTCCATAGAAAGTACATTTCGTTGACTAGACATTCGTATTAAGAAAATCAATGCTAATTTAGAGAGTATAGAATGTGATATTTAAGTAGCAACAATGCCTGGAGTATTTTAGATGCTTATTTGGAAGTTGTCTTAAAACAACGAAGTATAAATAAATCCGTATTAGGTCAGCGAATAAAAATAAAACACGACAAAAACTGTAATAATAGTGTTTTATTCATAATAGTCTATATATACATTACAATAAGATAATATCATCTTGATTCTTTTTTTCAACAAAGCTTAAATATTAAACATATTAAAAGGACTTGATTAAGTAAAACAAAGTCTACAGATTTGTTTTAAACTGCTGCTCATGTTTGCGCATTTATCATGATCCTTTATTGTTATTCTTTTGAGAAAATATAAAACCAGAAGGAGTTAGGAATCGCCTCAACAAGCGAGTTTTGTTTACTTTTAGCATAAATTATGTTTTAGAAGTCAATGTTACTCAATTTTAAATAAAGCTAAACGTAACTGTGTGACTCAAATATTTGGCACAAATACATAATAACTTATAGTACACGAACTCAACAAACTGAAAAAAATACATAAATATGCTTTCTTTAGGCACCTTTCAAATATACAAATAAATATACATCACGCTGAACCACATCATGTTTAAACACCTTTTGTGTGGAATGGCTTATGCTTCACACTCAACTATAAAACATACAAAACACGTATTATTGCTTTAACATTAAGACAGTCTAACAAACAGCTATAATCAATATACTTAATTTTATATGTCAAATTTAATGCACATGTACGATTTGGACAATAGAAAATAACGAAGAAATAAAAAGAAATTTAAACGGAAATAAACATCTATGAATAATGTATATACATTAACAAATATATGTTTCAAAACAAAAAATAATGCACAAAGAGCAAAACTATCAAACGCCTGAAATTCCTTCGAATGACATGTTCCCCATAGTGTATCTAGATATCGCAGTTTTTTATATCTAATAAAGGAAATACAAAATTATTTTTGCATATTATATTATATTTGCCTAATAACAAAATATACTATTTCAGACACTTCGAGACCCTTACACCGACCCTTTAATAAGTTTTTTTTTTTAATATCGAAAACTAACCATTGTCCATTTGAAAATTATAACACCGTAATAAAAAAAAAAATCAGTAACGATTATAGCAATGTAGATCAATTTAACCACGTACCTTTAGAATATTCAACGATTATTAAATAGACATGCATAGTCTTCATTTACTGTTAAGGCAACTTCAAAACCACTTACAACTTACAATTTCATATAACCTGACGAGTTAATCTGGTGATGAATTGTAATTATTTCTAAGGAAAACTAAGTTATAGTTTTACAGAAAATATTGATTTAAATAATGCCAAAGTCGCAAAAATTCTCAGCCTTGCATACTTTTTAAGAAATCTAATTAACACCATATTATTTTTCACACAAGGAACTGTAAATGACGCTTATCATTTGAAAACTAACAATCATTCATAAAAATGCAAATATTACATCGTAGCCAATTTTCTTAAAGAGTTATCTTTCACTTTTTGCCTTAAAGATTTGTTGCTAGTTACATATATTTGCGTAAGTAAAGTAAAAAATAAGATATGGAGTTGCAAAACTGGAACATAATAAACAGTATCACATTGCTTTGAAATATTGCACTTCATGTGGTACGTTTCAACTTTTGCTTATTCTCTCAATTATCGACGCATAATTTTATTTTTACACCACGAAAACACATCACATAACAGCTATTTGTTTAGTAATCTAATAAATGTTTTATTTTAAACATTCAAATATACACGGCATTTTTAAAGTAGTTCCTAAAGGATTTTCCCGGATGTCTTTTATTTTGATTATCCGGAACATGGCTGGGGAATCCTTCAAGTCTCAAATCGTTTCGTAAAGAAAAAACTTTTCAATCTGCTCTCACGCTAAAAACATGTTTTGTCTGGCGAGGATGTGTTCCATTCGCTACCCGTGCAGCATACAACCGAGAAACAGACTATGTATCGTGCTACTACGGACATCGTATCCAATCTGCTAACCTTTCAAGGGACGCACCATTGGCTGACCACGTACCTAACATTCTGACCACTTTGTATTTATATCCATTCCGAAATCAAAACCTCAGCTACATCACTAAATCCTAAGATTTTCGCGAGACAGTAAAGAGATCTGCATTTGTAGTTTAGAGTTTTTAGTATATATTAGGCGACTCTTGTATAATACAACTGATTAATCAAAGGGGAAACAATGAGTGCAGCGATGAGCGATATTAGATAAGTCAGGTGTCCATTTTAACAAAACAATGAGCAGCCACGTGTCTGGGCGATAATACACCGGCAGGAACCACGTGGTGGGCGATAATGAGCGATATCGGAGAATGACATGGCAAATGCACTGGAAGGGGGCTGGGGGGCACAGCAGAGGGCGTGACTATAACGTCTGCCCGACGACTGCGCGTGTTGCGTTGTTTTCCTTGTCGTCGCCCTCTCCTTCTTCTTCCTCGCCGTTTGATTCGCCCTCCAGCGCCACCTCCACTTCGTGCACGATCTGCGCATGCTCGTCCAATAGCTCCTCTAGCTGCTTCTTCCGGTTCTGCGCTTCTTGCTGTAATGAAAAAAAAAATGGATATTAGAAGGGTTCAATTAATAAGACGCGCAGATTATAATACTTTTATTTGCCTTTTTTGTGTTCAAAAATTATCTTGATTTATTATATATTTGTTAGAATTCAATCTATTGCCAGTTTTTTGTTCATAATTATTTTGATTTATGATATTTTCAATAGGCCAGGTCATAACAAACACAATACTATTAATCAATATCGCATACTCTCAATATATTATGGGATGAATAACGATATGCATTCTCTTATTTCCTTTACATCATTGCAAATTTCAATGACGTTAGAAATTTCACACCCTCCTCTTACGGGTTCAGTATGCAGCTATGCTATTCCCACGAATATTACCGGTAATGAAAAAAAAAGTTTTGCGTCAGATACTTACAGGAGGGCAGGACCAAAAAAGCACCATTTGAGCTAAATATAGATATCTTTCAGTCGGGTGGATTCGAGTTACAGTTGTAGTTATACCTGAACTTGTGAAAGTGCTTTATTGCGTTACTATTTTTATGCGGATTGAAAGGTTAATGCCACGCCTGTAGGTATACATATCTTACATTAACACTTATTGCAATATAAAGGAATATTCCCATCTCAAAAACAAATGGTATGCTTTGCTTAAAATTAATTCAATCAATTTTGTAACAGAAATGTACAAAGTAAATTTCTGCCATAAAATGTCATCATAATCATATATTTCAAAAGCTTTATCATCAACGAATGCACCCTTTCTGACCAATAAACCTTCGCACAACGGCGATGAATATACAGGATCAGGAACGCTACATACATGTAGGCCTATATGTATACATCTGTAAGTTAAACAGGACAAATATATAGAATCTACGTCCAATAAAGGACATCATGATGCATTCAACGTGAGCACTCACATGCATTTGCATTTGCGATGAATATACAGGATCAGGCACGCTACATACATGTAGGCCTTTATGTATACATTAATGTTTAATAGGACAAATATGTAAAGGTCATCATGTTCATTTCAACGTGAGCACTCACATGCATTTGCGCCACCTGTTCCTCTGAGTTCTTGCTTTTCAGGATGCGACCCGTGATTGACACTTTTCTGCGTATGCTGCCGTTTGACGCTACTGCAACACACGTAAACAAAAACAAATTTAATTAATTGTTAATTAGTTTATAATGCGCAAACCTGTTGCAGAGAATGTAATGAAACAAACATATATATCTCATTATTATTTGATGCTCAACGTGCTACAGAGAATACAATGAAACAAAATATATTCAATTATTATTTGATGCTCAAACCGTTGCGTAAAATACAACACAACCAAAAGATATTTAATTACTATTCTATGCTCAACCTGTTGCATTCTATTCAAAGGAATATTGTCTTTGTGAAGTTTTCTTCAAAGCAAGTGTAGCTAGGCCAAAAAAATAGTAAATAGACACGTGCTTTTTTGCTAACGTAACGAAAGGACGCGAGTAAGTTGATTTTAATTGAGTTTCTTTTGATGTAGCTTCAAATGGAATTGTAGATGCACAGAGAGCATAGTAAATTTGGCGTCAAATTAATTGAAAGAAAATTACAATACCAAATTGTAATCTCATTATAAAATGCCCACACAATTGATGAATTTAATTAAATCATCAAATATGCAAAACCTCTCTCCGATTTACGTCAACCACTATATGATTGTGTCTTTGAAATGTTAGAAATCAGAACAATGACATAAACATTTTGTTATAAAAGAGAGTTTGCCCAGAAAATCTTGCTACCATGAGAAATTTGTAGATATCATGGGGCATAGAGTCTAAACGCAGTAAAAACGTAAATGAGAAATAACTTCTTGTTTATTAAAAAGTAATAAAACATCAAGCATGTCGGCATTTGATTTTCAGTTTAAATGCTAGAGTATCTACGTCAAAATTACGTTCCGCTCAAGAACGTTTGACCCTACAGGAAGTCTCAGTTCACAAACGTTTGGCACACCATCGGACATTGAGCACTTTCAGCTCAAGTAATCTTAAGGCTTAGAAGCGCCTTAGGCAATCCAGGCGCTTTCCATTCACGTAAACTTTAGACTCTGAGGCCTAGGCACACATATAGCTCTGCATTGATACCTTCGGCTCACCTGTTAGGGGGCCGATGATGAACACTTTAAGACTAAGAGTGCCGTCAGCAAAATATTTATAGTCTAAGGCTTATTCGGCTCACTTTATTTTAGCCTAAAATATGCCTTCGGTTTACCTTCATCTTCGAGCTGGTCGTCGGTGTCGTCGATAGAAACCTTCCGCTTAAGTGACTTAAAAAGTGTTTACCTAGATGGCTATGACTTACATAAATTTAATCTAAATTCCGCCTTCGGCTTACCTTCGTCTTCTAGCTGGTCATCCGTGTCATCAATATCAACGGGCGTGGGCTCTCCACTCTCATTCTCCACGCCGATGATGATCTCGGGCCCGCCGCTTGGGGTCTTCTCCAAAGTACTCCTCCCTGTAGTGCAAGAACGGAACGAGTGTGAATATTAACATTTTGTGTATATCATATCGATACTAACAGATGATGTGGAGTCGGAAAATAGCCCCGGTTGCAATAAACGCTTTATTTTCACGTATGTATTTCTTGTTATTTCTTTAAGTGATGCACTCTGACCAGGTACTAATGGAGCAGGTTGTTTGACTTTAAACACAGGTTGGTGCACAATTGAGTCTGAGGAGGAATATCAATTTATTTTCTGCACTTGTCAATACAGAGATTTTCGAATAGACATTTTTTTTTTCAAATATGGTATGCAACATTTCAAATCTTATCTTATTCTTAAATGAGCAGGAATAAAAATTAGTGGATGTCGAGATATTATGTATCAAAAATCGCAACTTTTAGAGCTCACTTGTACGTTAGTTTTTGAAAAATCTAACTTTCCAGAATAAGAGGCAACAACTGCATCTAAGGAAAGAAATCAAATTTTCGCGTCTACCATAGCAATCCCTAATACCCCGTAAACAACAAAAGATCTATAATTCATTATTTATATCCGTTTTGTTTACAAACAGGAGATTACATACAAGAAAATTCGTAGTTTGATGTTTTCCCCTATCTCCAATGGCAAAATAGATGTGATATACGTGTGCATGACTTTTGGCAAAAAGGTTATCTTGTTCCACAACGAAAATGTTTACGATGCTATACTTAAGAAAATGAATTTATACAAAACGATTACCAAATATATGGCATTGTGATAAATAAGAAATTGTTACGTACAACGTAGTTTAAGAGATAAAACGATTTAATTTGTTTATTTACTCGGCCTTTTCTTTGCTTCGTTGTAATACGTCATACTAAGATTTTCTTAATAATAAACAAAAGAGGGTTAAACCTGTTGGATTCAAACAGATACTCGATAGTATGCAGTAATCGCACTTCAGCCTCAACCTCTGTCCCCGTCCCCTCCCCCGTCCAATCTGATACTGTATACCATTGGCGACCCCGGTTCAATATTTATTGGATGGAGATCAATCATTTCTTCTTTTTTTTCATCAGTATCCGTAAAAAGATATATACTTTTTTCTATGCTTACACTAACCTGAGTTTGTCTTGTGGTCCATCATGGCTGCAGCGTCTTCTGTTTCCGCTTCTGCTGCGTCGTCGTTGTCTGTACTCTGAAAAGAAAGAAACATCCTTGTGTTATAGAAATTGGTCACATTGCGATTTTTAAGAACTTTTTAAGAACAAATCTGTAGAGCAACACGCAACATGTTATTTCATATAATTATGTGAATTTATGTGCAATATGAAAAACTGATGATAAAAGCTGTTTAAAAAATATATATATCATTAATTACTCGCCTTTTTTGTCGAAAATCAAGTCAAATATTGAAATGTAATTTTAAAGTTGCAAATGTCATCATGCATGCATTCCTATACATAAACTGTAACAGCTTAAACGCGCAAATTGACGTTAATATAGCTTCGGTGCCCTCATAACAGTCTTACCTGTTGGGTGCGTTCCGTAGTCCTTTCTGTATAACTCTCAGTTGCTGCGGGTAGTGAAATTGTAACGTGTTCTGGTTCTGTAACATAGGCAATAAAACACTTTTGAACTACAGATTGTAAAAGTTTACTGGGCCTTTATATTATAAAGCCTTTTTATTATCAAGTGGTCACTTTTATTTTTGATGTCCACTCAGTTTCAGTCGATAAAATTGTGTGTCACTCATGGCTTACCATTAAATGATAAGTTAGGATACGCCATAAGGGTCAGCACCTATTCTCTGTGTGACAAATCATGCTATGTTAAAATATGACAATATTGCAAAAATAATTATTTCAACATTGCGTGTGCGAAAAAGCCATTAAAAAAATCTGTCACGTACTTTAAGATGGATTCACCCCCCCCCCCCCCCCCCCC
>LQRL01175268.1:34105-47182 GCA_001703475.1 Hydroides elegans
AAGTGATTCAGTATATGGCTGCTGTGCTTTGAGTAAACGAAATGTACTCAATATTGAAAAATCATCCACTTAAAAAATATTTACCAATTTATATTGGACATTTTACTAAGTTTGAATAATTGATTTTTCTTTTAGAGTATGCAACTACTTTAAAATGTTGAAGTTAAACAGCACCACGCTATTCACCCAAATAAGTTTGAGGTATAAGCAGACTTACATGCGCAATGGGTTATCCAACAAAAATAAATAAATTATTTTCCAATACGTATATCCAAATAAGACTCAATCAATTGCACATGAATGAAAAATAGTATTTATTAGTATATTAACCACAAACGATTTTTGCTTAAATTGACTTATTATCCTAGCTTTACGTCGTGTGTTATCAATATTTAAAACTGCACCTTGTAATAACCGTTACATAAATATGCTATAAGCTACTTTTATGTCATTATCATTCGAGATTTGTATCCACTTCATAATCTCCTTTGCCGCTATGGCGTATTGTTTTACATGATTTGATACGAAGGCTCTTACGCCGCTTTTGCATATATTGCAATAAGGTGAAAATTGCAACAACGCTGAAGCTCTAGGAGGTAAATACACCAAATTACGTGCGTCATAGAAGCACTAAAAATAGCAGCCGCGCTTGCAGTTAATGACAAGAAGTTTATGCTTTTAACCACTCCACGTTATCCGCTGATCATTAGTAAACAAAATTATGCAAAAGAGCGAGAATATAAACACGGATTATTCTAATCTTGTCACCTTATCGCGGTTCCAGTATTTTTTTATTGCTTTTTATATTTCACGTATCCAATTATTTATTATTTGCAGATTTCTTTATAGCAGAAAAGCGCTAAGTCTCCGTACTCATTTGCACTCTTCGGGTCTTGAGGATTGACTGGCAACGCAAGAACCGATTGCTTTGCCTTATCAGCGGCAAAGGGGAGGAGAGCACCAGTCTAGATCAGATGACCATTTGCGGGAGCTGCTGAACGTATTGGTAAGTGCGATTCTGAGAAATGCAATGAATAGCTCAAATGTCTCTGTATTGGTTCCCTAATATCAGAGATATCAGCAAAGTCCATATGATTGGAAATGTTTTGACATAAGAGGCTACTACAAATTGTAAGCAATTTAAAATCAATGGAAATTGTGAAACATGGAAAATTCATGCAAGTTGGAGACGTCGTTGATCTACATTGCGAGAATCAATGACTCACGGTAAACAATGGTCCAACCCACATACAAGATTCAGTTGAAGTAGTAGAAATTCATTCCTTCTCATAATAGAACCGAGTATTGATTTATAAGATGATCGCTGATTCAAGTGCAACCTTTCGCAATGACGCAAAACACTCGCGGCGCCATAAATCCATAAAGTCAAAGCGCTAATAATTTACTTAGATCTCATTTATATATTGACTTGAATCACAAAAGGTCGAATCTGCTCTTAACTTGATGTACTCACACCTTTGTATGAAATCGTCCTTAGTCATAGAATATTCCTAATAGCGTTAATATTCCGAAGAATAATCCCGACACTGACGCATTTATTCTCGGGTTTGGCATCTTCCTATCTAGTCTTCTTAGATGTGATAATGAGTGATTGAATGGTTTTTGGTTTAGCCTTTTATGTCCAGGGATGGACAAATTGTTGAGAAGATCCAGGGTAACTTAGGATGCAGCGCAATGACGCAGAAGGTGACGCATTATGACGTCATAGGATGACGCATAAAGACGCAATGATAACGAATTAATGTCTTGGTCACCCATCCTGTCTTGATTCATGCCGAACACAAGTGATTGGAAAATGTCACGTTTGATTTATTATCGACATCATTTATGGATTCGCCGAAATATCGGTTACATAGACAATCACTGCATGTACATTTGTGCATTGAAATATAACAAACATACCTTTTCAGTAAACGCCATAACTGGTGTATGAGACTCATTACGTCAATACGATAATGGTAGCGTCAACATGTTTTGAGCAACAACATTCCAACATGTACACACACGAATAAACAGCTCAACAACATATCATACGCAATCTACAACCCATCCCCTTCCATTTTCTTCTGCCTTCAAGAAAGATACATTCCTAATAGATCCCTACTATATGAACGATCTTGCAAGCAACCTTTGACGTCATTGGCGTGACGCACGCCCTCTGACCGCCGACCGGATCTCACTTCATCAGAACCGGGTCTCGATTGTCAGAAAAAGAAGCGCCGCCCGTCCGTCCACCAGCCGTGGAGGCATTTGCGTTGATTTGGGTTGTACAAAATGGGCACTTTACATATGCCTTTGGTATCTCGATTACAGTTGACGTTAAATCAACTTTTATAGAGAATAAGTGGATTTTATGTATACATTTTTGGTGCTTTGATTTGATTAAGGACTGATACAAATATTAACAGTTGCAACTTTGTAAAGGAGAACTGAAAGTTATGCGGAAGGCTTAGGAAGGGTAATGGTTTCCGTTTGACTTACTTCCTTCGAGATATTGATGCATGTTGTTCAATTACATGCGATAATTGCAAGAGGAAGACAAATAACAAATAATCAAAATAAAGGTTTAGATAAATCAGACAACTCGAAATAGACAACAGGACTGTTTGATTACAGTTTACCAACATGACTGAGTGATCATTTTCTAACATACAAGCAAACAAGGCTTGTCTACAGATAAAGCCATACCGTAATTTTCTGCGTATAATACGCATTTTTTTCTGCGAAAATCAGTCCTAAAGTCGGGGTGCGTATTATACGCGGACACATCGCATATGATTATTTTCCTATCGGATTTTTCTTGCATAATATATAATTTTATCATTTGTGTATATGGTGATAACAATTTACAATGTATTAAACATAAAAAGTTTCTACAATATTTGCAAACCGATTCTAGGAGTTTTTATTTAAATATTAAATATTGGCAGGTATATTTCATATGTTCAAAACTGAAGTTCAAGCAAAAATAAAGCAAAAATATTTCCAAACTCGGGGTGCGTATTATATGCGGGAATATGAATATTTTGCCATTTTGAGGACAAATGTCGGGGTGCGTATTATACGCGGGTGCGTATTATACGCGGAAAATTACGGTAGTCAAACCAGTCAAAATATATATTAAATCCATATTGACATACACAATGCTATATTGACATACCTTCTCTATCTAATAATATCGATAATATCAACAACAATGACATATCAGCTCCGCAACAAAAAAATAGAAAGATTGACCTCACTCATGATAATAAATTACCCTGCAAACTAACGTATTTCTCTTGATATAACTTGATTTATGGATGAGTGACAGGCGACTGACGTCAATACGCGGCTTTAAGCGATAAGGGATCATCGGTAAGAGTCCTCCGCATCGGCTTAGATATAGGACTAAATATTCACAAACTCCATATGAAGGACCTATAGCTTAAGGTCTTATTCGACTATTAAGAAGTTTGTGTGTGAGTCCGTACCCGGAGCGCCTTCGGTCAACATCTGACATCCGATTTGAAAATCGGTTTAAGTTTATAGTCACGTGTAAGATGTGAAACAATGTGTTAAGGATCGCGGTTACTGGGTTAAGATGCATCTTAAGAAAAGCAAGGCAAATAAAATTTGCTTTGATTGAACTCTTTTTAAGACACACTTAAATGTGGGTTCATTCAAATGTTTTTACGTTTGTGGAAGCCATAACGGTAGCGACGAATCAAAGATTATACCACTGCTAAATAGATGTTAATTAAAAATTATATGTAAGATTCATTGAACGTGAGGGGTGCTTTCCAAACCTTTTGAATTATGTATAATTTATTCTCATTCATCTCAAATGAAAATATGTCAATTAGCTACCCCATCATCACAAATGAGGGATTGGTCAGTGAATGGATTTTATGCAGGAAATAAGAGACATAAATTGTCTATTAACAGTGTAGTAAATATTTTCTTGAATAAAAGAATATGTCGTCATGTTGTAAAATCACAAATGCGATTTTAATACTGCTTTTATCAAAAGCAACGGACCGATAAAATGTTTCATATCAGGCTTTGAAAGACGCATATGGCCATATCCTCGATAAACGATAATATAATAGCTAATAACCCGACCAACGACGAATTTTGTTCGACTTGAATATGTATCGGAAAGGCTATGTGGGTTCCGACTCGGAATAGATAAAACGTAAGCGCGAGCATAACCCTTGTCCTCAAAATAAATTTCGATGGAAAATGTATTATGATTCAAATATCAAGGTAAACTGAGAACGCATACTTCGCCCTAATCACTTAAAGAGCCGAACCGACGCCCGATCGCCACGGCAAGAAAACTCAAAACAAAAAATCTGTCACCAAAACAAATTATACAAAAAAATGTCGCCCTAACCCTATTCGGCGACGAGCAAACACATGGGGAGGACATATGGGGGCAGGGGTGAGGGGAAACCCCCTCGGTTCACAACCGTGTGCGTCACGCGGAAATCAAACAACAGCCAAGGATTACATAAATCAGCGCAACATATTAAACTTAATTGTCATCTGCGAAGGCCGTAGAATGACAGCATAGGAGACGAGCGCACTTGAGCTGACGCATATACGTTATAGCCTGGCTTTGCTGTGATTATATTTTATAATTTCTCTTTATTCTCTTTATAAAGTCTTGCATTCTGATATACAAATTCAAAGAGTATCCAATTTCAGTTCGACGACAGCTTATTAATTGTAGTTACTATGACGATGATCTTATTGGCAGCTGCTGTGGGGAATTGAGACTTTTGCGCGTGTGCAGTTACAACGTGTGTACTGATTAGTGTCCTTTTTTTATTTCATTATTTTTCATTATTTATAAATGTGCGTATTTCAAAGTATAACTGCCATGTCATCTTATTTCTCATGTCTACTATTAAATTCATGTTTGGTGTTGTCTAAGCGGCATTTTGTGAAAAGTGTCCAATAAAATGTGTTAAAAATTGAGCACCATTTCAGGGTCCGGCTAATAGAAAAGAAATTGTTCAGGTAAGGTGCGTATACATGTCTCGTGGGTAAATATAAACCATATTTTGATAATCAGATCTACAGCCGCACATCGAATCCCATACATATCTCGATTATAAAACTTAAATCCGGATAGACGATAACTTCATCGTACTCAAAATGTAAACATCCAGAAGCCAAAGCCACCCTTTCTTGACAAATCATCCATTGGCTGTGAACCTTGCGCAAAGAATTGCCATTAAGGCGCCCGACAAGGTAATAATTGTCATATGACGATCACTAATGATATCCAGTCTGATCAAAATGAATGTGTCCTTTATATAAGTTACAATCGCGTACAATGATTATTACATCTATTCTATCAATGTTATCAAAGGCAGTAGCAGGGTGGTTCTTTGTATGATAGATTTATTGAAAATCGCAACATCGTGAATAGAGGGGTAGGGTCTATGCGAAAAAAATGTAAACGACGTCCTGGCTTCATTTAGTCAGTGGCAAAAGGTCATAACTAATGGTTTTTGCACATGTTTATACCTATGGCTCCACCTACCGGTAACTTACAAATCTATAAACTGACTTGTAGAAAAATTGCAGCTGAATTACTAACCTATTTGTTTTTCTTCTTCTTCGTTAGTTAATGTTGACCTCCCCCTATTGATGCTCGCAGCCTGCAAATACAAAAGTCAAAATTGCATTGAGTATATGAAATAATATGAAAGAATAATCCAATAAAAAGATAAGCTTATTAAGATCACATTACTATGTCAGAGCTTTAAAATTTCTTTTTTAGGTTTAGCTACTTGAAAATGATATTCAAATTCAAACGCCGATACGAATACAGATAATGAAATCGAGATCGTAGAAGACTATGAATCAGTGATTTAAGGTAAATTGTTTCTTAAGAAATAGTTTGTTTTTGTTTTTTAAATTGAATTTATTTCTATTTCCACTGTTAATGACCTTAAAGTGTTTTTTTATGCAACCAATGAGGACTATTGCACAAAATCATTTTTCATCTCAACAAATGGGTGGTTTGAAAAATCTTAAATACTTGGTACAATGTCTAATAACTTTAACTCGGAATAGCTCTTATCTATGTTTTTTTACCGATTGCGATTAATTTTCTGTAGGAATCGGAGACTGAAAGATAGGAAATATTAGAAAAATCAATACTCTTTATGGACATATATACTTAAATTTTAAAATTAATCTATCAAAGTATAGACTATATGACTTAAAGCGAACGACGAAATAACCATTTCATCAAAGCACCCTCCAATATTCTGCAAAGGACTGATCTAGTATCGCCTTGCACAGCCAAACGGAAAGACATACGCGACAATAAACGGGGATTTAAGGGCACCTCCACTCCAAAGGGGGATGGGCTTCCGATCTCGCCAGCTAAATTGCGGTGACGACTTCGCTTGATCGTTATTCTGTCTGATGAGACCGTAGCACACTCTCACTCTTTTACAGTGCCTAGCTCAATGAAGCAACTAAAACGTCGTCGTCTAACGTCGAGTGCTCTTTTTATTTGAAGCCAAATTAGGCAAATGAAGCAAAATAAGAAGGCAGGGCTTTTATTCATTATACTTTATTTAACCAATATTTTAGCTTATTTATACACATAATTTACAATCATCTGTTGCTGTTTTTGCTTTGTACATACTACATTAGCCCAATCCCCTTTCCCATAAGTCTGAGCCTTCTCAACTGGACTTATTCTTTAAAAAAGAGAAGTTTCAATATTCAGCGATATGACAATTCTTTGAGTATCATGTCGAAGATTTACAAGTCGAAACCCATTCAAATCAAAATTCAACATGTAGAAATGTGTCTTGAGGAGAACAGACGTTTTCAATATTCTGCTCCTTACCCCCGACACCTAATTTTGACTGCAATCAATGCTGATTGCTCGTCATTAATTGACAGGATTGACGCGAATGTCATGACCGAAGGGGAATCGGATTGGGGGCAATTAGTCGGGATTGTCATTGGCATCACATGACACGGCGGCAACTGCATGCAACCGTGACATGCCAGGATTGTATCGGGTTATAACCGATGCTCTGGTAGGTGTACAATCTCCCAAAAAAATGGTTCTTTTGAAGTTTGTTATAACTTATTTTTGCTTCTAGTTGCAACTTTAATACAACTTAATCGAACAGCAATGTACTTGTTAAATTGATAACACTATTTTTTTTTCAATCAATAGCGAGAGATAGGTGGATGGTGGTGAACTGGCATTTGACAGGGTATTTTACAGTCTAGTTCGCTCAATGCATTATACATATATAGTATTTTTCCGAATAAAATACCACTTCTGATCACAACGTAAGTCTACATACTCAAAACATCTCCGCATTAACGTAAACTGAAACCGAAAGAACCATAGCACAATCCTTCCCAAAACAACCTTCAAACACATCCACCGTGTCTCAAACCCAACGCATATGCTCAACGGCCACTTATTTGCATAGCTGTCATAAGCAGATGACAGCATATAGGGTTTAAAAGGCCACAACGGCGACACATCAAAACCAGGGTTTATCTGGCACTTACAACCACACATTAAACTCACTCATTCATTGCACGAAATGACGAGGATGCCCTAATTACACCAACGACTTCCTCGTTTTACTGCCCTACTCGAATCGTCGGGACAAAAATGTGCCGTTTATAGTCTATATTTTTTGCACCCAAACTACATTGGTCTCGCAAAAATGCAAACAGACGCTAGTCACACGATAGACTATAAATGTTTTGCCACCGTTTTTTGTTCTTCGAGTAAATGAGTTCGACCATATCATCAGTTGTGAGCCGAACGGCGTTAAAAATTTCACCATATCTGTACGTTGTTTTATCATGTTTTGTTTAGGTTAACATTAAATGGTCAAATCATTTACTTACCACAATTTTAAGCGATTTTAGGTTGCGATATCCACAATATATGTTTCCGATTAATACATTGGTATCAGCTGTCTCTATCCGCGTTTCTTTAGCGCAAAAATAGCTCAAACTCTCTATTAATACCCCTTAGAGCAGGCTATAATTAGTCACAATGAACTTAACTAATATGCTATCACAAAAGCTAGACTCATATGTTAACGTCAATGATATCAATATGCGTAACTTTTTTTCCTTTTATCTCATTTATATGTATACTTGATATGTTGCTATATCACACTGTTTCATAAGTCCAATATGAAAACAACAAAAATGGTTAGCCAATATAAAACTTTCCTGTGACTTATCTAGCTGTTCACTGCGCGTCTCCTATTGATGATTTATTTCAAATAATAACACGTGCCCAATACATAAGGGATACACTGCTAAACGTATATTGTCACCCACTCTATATGATACACTTGATTTATATAGGGAATGACTGTGATAATGATTTATCAGAATGAAGACGTCATTCTATATACAATCACTGGCTAACAAGGCCGCAGAGGGGAATCGGCGACTAATTGCGAAAAATCACAGCGCGTGTATGCCCCACTGGTCATGTGACAAATAACGTCATTCCGATACATGTAGAGATTTGACAATTAATTGACAAGAAAAAAAACCTCTGTTGCAATTAATTTTAAAATTTTGTTTCCTCGTCCCTTCGTTAAATTGTTAACAAGTTTGAGGTTTCATGCACGAAACCCACATTTTTTTTTAATTCATACTGTAAATTTCTTGATTGAGTTATTCATGTTATCGTCAAGTTCTTGAGTATTAATTCAGTATTTTTTTCCTGGTTGAATCTACCTACATTGAGCTCTATATATTGAACTAAATCTCGTCTAAAATCTACTGATAATTGAAGATGTATTCTTCTACTAGATGACAAACAGAAAGACAAACATTCATGTTATTTATGTTAGGCCACCGAAAGTTAAAGAAATTGTTTTTTTTTTTTGCGATAGAAGTCTACTTGTTTTTATTAAACGAGGGTGCCTAAGAACACTGACCCAATGGCAATATGATCTGTTTCAAACCGTCTTATCCCATTATTCAAGGTATTTCACGTTGGTAACCTGGAGTCTAGATCTTCCGCTTTCTTAGACTCTAGTCTACTTATTTAGTCTATGACCATTTTAAACCTGAAATTTACTGTTTTTTGAGAATATTATCTATACTAAAGCGGAAATCGTTGACCTGATTTAGTCAAAATGATTCTGAAACAGTCTTTGTACGACGTAAACCCCATCATGTGCCCTCCATCTGGTCTCAAAAGAAGACGAATTCCGTAAATAGATCCGTTACCTATTTCCCGTAAGACATGAAAGGTCCATGTTGGACCTGTGAAAGTTCAAGCTCTATCAATGAATCGCAGTCACCTCTATAGAAATTCACCTTTGATTCATTATTGCTTCTTCATCCTTTCATATATCATTGTTGTGGTGGTAAAAGTGGGTCTAGGGCAACACCTAGAAATCTATTTCAAAATAGATACATCAATGTAATTATTAGTTGCTTGATTTGCAATTGGGACATGGTATAATAAGATGTTTTTTTATTCGATCTTTTGTCGGATAATTCTTTTTTGGATCAAATTCTGATTAACGTTAGACTTCAACAGTTGATAAGTTGAAGTCTATCAGAGTTCAGCTAATTTGGTATTTTTCTCATTTTCTTTCTTTGAAAATAATTTATTCGAGTCTAATAATAGACTATGCCAAATGCTTTATACATCCACTTGCATTTTTGTATACTTTTATTTTTGCCAGGTTTTTACACTACAACCCAATAAATCTTTAATTTATTATTTTCAACAAATTGTCACTGAGTTCTGACTTAAATCGCTAAAGTCCCAAGTTCATGATCTACGAAAGAGAATAGACATAGAGCAACATGGACACTAAAATCAGGCCGTGTGTGACAAAGTCGACAGCCGCCAGGGTCTAATCACACATAACAAAATTGTTCTTAGACCCCGGTGATATGTTTACTACTTTTTATAGTCTCTTTTTTTCTATTTGCTCCATCATCAATTCGCAGCATTTTGCATTAAGTTAATTTTAAGGTTGTTTTGACGACTATAAAATCAATGGAAATCAATAGAGTCGCTACCCTACAATTAATATTGTTTGCCTTGCTTTTATTTTTTTTTCTTTTATTTTTTGTTTACTTTTTTTGCACTGGGTGCAGATTTTTTTTACGTAGTTGCAAATGAGATGTCAGACAAGAAGCAATAAACTTATCTGAAGCGTAACGTTGGAGATAGCGGGTTCAAAATAGGAAACAGTTAAGAGCAACCTCTTTACAAACGAGTACGCAATGCTAAGGAGTCGAAACCATACGAATGCGAGAGTAATTTTATAGTTCTCACCCATGTAAAACCAATAATATAGACGCTATATGTAGTAAATAAGCTACATTGTATATTAACATGTTCTATATTTTATGCAGCATTGCCATTTTTTTTTAATACCTCCAATTCTCAATAGAAGGTCAGGTTCATATTTGAAAGGAATATAACTTCGCTAATGTTTTCAGTTTATATATCATAATCAAACAATAAGGACATTTTTACATCGCTGAAGAACTGTAAATGGGTTGTTGCTATAAATAAATTTCCTTAAATGTCAATTCTATTTCCTTATCACCTTTTGCTATCACCTAAATGATTTACCCGATATGTAACAACGAGTGTGCTACTTAGTGCTCTTTCAAGCACTGGTATTACATAACACTGAATTTCCAACATCAATTAACAGCATAAAACGAAAGACAACAATGAGTTTTAATTGCATTTAGTTGGGTATCTTAACATAGAGCTGTATGAGTCAAATTGCAATTACACAAATCGCTACTTGTGTGGCCCTAAATCATTGGTTGGAGCCATCTGGAACCTACATAACCACTTAAAAATTGGTTTTAGCAAAAATCTGTGACTGACATTCACTGTTGCCGGTGCATTCTAAGCAGCTACATTGTCAAAGGTGGACATTTCTAATGTTGACCTTTTGAGTATTTGATTAAAGTTCGTTTAAATATTGTTTTCAAAACATTTTTGTTTCCTTTTCCCTTTGTAAGAATTTTCTTTCTTCACACAAATCTGCACAATACATATTCTCAATCGATGCCGAGCATCCTCTCAAGAAGCCTTAATTGTTGCAAGCTGTGATAACTGAAAACCATTAGCGAAAGCAAACAAAAAATAAAAAAACAGGAATTTCGAACGTAGCAGCATCGGCGTTAAAAGACGTAATCCTTGGCTATTGACCCGCATCTATTCTTTTCTACGCCGTAAATAACCCAAAAAAAAAGAACTATTTTATTCTCCAGCCCTTGTGGCGGTGACCCTTTTTTCTTCTCACCACCGCTATACAGAAGAATTAAAGAACACGACATCGCTAACGCACGAGCCGCCGATGCAACAAAAGCAGCAGAGAGTGTGCCCAATGGGGTCTAAACAGATTTCGCGGCGATGGCGGCGAGAGGATAAATAGAGAGGAAAGCAAAGTTGACTAACGATTATTAATGTAATAGACACGTCTCATTTCGGCGACGACGGAGACGGCGGTGTCTAATCCGGTTGCTAAAGGGGGTCTATATCTAAGGAGAGTGCCGGGGTTAATGGGCATCTGGCGCAAATGACGATTGACTGCGCTGAATTTCTGAGTTTGACGTGCGCGGTGACCTCCGTCACAGGGATTAGCCGTCAGATGGCGTCAAGGAAGGAAAGGCGATATTTGGGGAGGGAGGGAGGGTAGGGAGAGGATCGGAAGGATTGATATGGGTAGAGGCAGTGCAATGGATGATTATGTGTAAGGTATAGAATTCTATGCTGCAAGTTCGATATTAGGTTTGAGATTTCGAAACACATAACACATACGAAGACAAGCATAGATAGGCCTAAGTGAGAACCGATAACTAGTGGTGACCCCAAAAGAACTTGAATCGGGAACTATTCCAGAATGAGACAAATTGTCAGGATCAGTCGACCATAGAATTGACAATGAATTCATACAATTCTTCGATATCTTTTCTACTTTATGTTCTGAATACAAACGTCAACTTGTGTGAATGACCCGTAAACCTTACATATCCCAGTTTCGCTTCAATATATAGATTTCAACTTTACTCCTTTAGAAACGACATGCCCCCAGCGAGGTGTCTTCTCCTAAATCCCCGAAAAACGTGTCAACATGCTCCGCGGAGCAAGCTGTTCTCAGCGGCGCTATTTTCGCACTTCTTTTTCAATGGTGCTCCCCCGCCGGAACCTCCCTCAAAGTTAAGGCGCAAATTAGAAAAGTGCCAAAAGCGATTCCAACATTACGACGACAGCGACTTATTTCACACGAAATTTCTTTGTGGCAAGGAACATGAATGCCTGATTACCTCTTTGTATTGTATTGACGTATCCATAAATATTTTTCTCTAACTTCTCTTAATCCTTTGAGTAAATAAATGTGGTACAAATTGGTTGATAACACGAAATGGGTTTTGGCAATGAAATCCAGACGTCATAGAGCTAATTAACTAGAAACGTCCATTGTGCGACCTTGAAGCAAAAGCTGAAAAATAAAACCCTTTTAATGCATGTAGCGAATGATCGGTTCCACACCCCGAGTATTTTAAAACTTTTGACCCAAGAAATAAATACAATGCAGTGAACTGTTATCGAAACATGCGCTCTACGACTGTAAATACATTTTCTATTATGTATACCGCTATTGTGTTGTTCGGTTTTATGTAGATGTTGATTAACTACTGATATCTTAACCTTTTAAGTGTTCTTTAGCGTTTGCCTGCTTTGTTGATTAAATTGCACCTGGCTCCACAGAATGAAATTAAATGTCTACGTACGTAAAGAGAATATTGATTTAATTGATTTTCGTAGCGATATTTTTTGTTACGTCTGAACTGTCCTTACACCTAATAACCATACATAATTCAGTGCATGGTTATGCTAAACGGTTATAGAAGACTATTTTATTCAGGTGCCTTTTTGTTGGAAATATTACAATTCGTCCATTTTTTCGCGAAGTGACGAATAGGCATTTTTAACGATTTTGAGTTAACACCAAATTTGAACATTTTTTAATGATGTCTTTCAAATGCGTAAGT
>LQRL01175299.1:0-13054 GCA_001703475.1 Hydroides elegans
ATCCTGGATTCAGCTCTAAAATATTTTTCCCTGAGAAAATGCCAGAAATAATATGCTCATGTATGGTGCCTATAGTTGATAGCCATATCTTATCTGAAAGCCTTTGATTCGATTTAAATGGCTGGTTCATAATGTACTCATGTAATTTGTGTGTGGGCTTCATATCGCATATGGGCCTGTAGGTTAGGGGTATAGCATTGGACTCACAGTCATAAGGTCATGGGTTCGAATCCCAGCTTGTACAATCGATTCCTAAAAATAATGATATAATGATATAAACAAATACATATTTCAATTATTGTTGTTTAAATGCAGATGGTAAAACAAATGGATAACATATAACTTTTATACCAGCGTATGCATTTACACTTTCCTGTTAAGTCTCATGAAAACAATTAACAAAAACGTGTTTGCTAGTACATAAAGAGCTTATGCCAAAGCTATCAACTAAAGCTGGGTCATTGTCCTTGACAATATTGTTTTGAATAGTATTTGATAATTTTGTGCTCGCTACATATAATATCATCAAGTAAACGAAATTGCTGATTTGAATATCAATTAACTTGTTTGTAAGCATAATGTTTCCTTTTATATTGGGATTTTAAGAAATATTTCCCGATTTGAATGAACACGTGTCATTTTGTTATTGGATATATTTTATTTGAAACTGGATTTTACATGGGTTTTATGTATTTATATGAACCACTTACCTATTCACATTTGGAAAACAAAATCAGCAACAAATACAAAAAAAAATATATTTATTTCATACTGATTTTAAATATGTTTAATGAGTAGTATTGTCCTTATCCCCCGTGAAAACGAGGGGATATAGGGTTGAGCTTGTCCGTGTGTCTGTCTGTCCCGCTTTATGTAGGGTACTTTGTGCATGCGAGTTTGGTATGAAGGAGCTGATCTAAAGTGTTTTAATTTGATACACATATAAACCAAGGCCTGAAGTCGTGCCTCGTAAAGGTTTCATCTCGGTCGGTTGCAAATTTCGAATCTGGAGCACTTTCAAAATGGACGATTTTTTTTATTTCAGATGCTGAGTACTTTGTGCACGCGAATTTGGTATGAAGAAAGTGAGTTAGAGCTTTGACATTTTATACACGTATAAACCATGGTCTAAAGTCGTGCCTCGCCAGGGTTTCGTGAGAAATCAACTCTAAGAAAGACGTTGTGAGAAAAACGTTGTGAGAAAAATGTTGTGAGAAAGACGTTGTGAGAAAATCAATGTTAAGAAAGACGCTGTGAAAAAGACGTTGTGAGGAAACGTTGTGAGGAAACGTTGTGAGAAAGACGTTTTGAGAAAGACGGTGTGAGAAAGACGTTAAAGACGTGAGAAAATCGTTTTGAGAAAGCAATGTGAGAAAGATGTTGTGAGAAAATCGTTTTAAGATAGAGGTTGTGAGAAAGAAGTTGTGAGAATGACGTTGTAAGAAAGACATTGTGAGAAAGACGTTATGAGTGAGACGCTATGCCAAAGACAACAACAAATATCACCTATTTTTATTGTGTTACTGTAGAAGTTGTGTTCTTTTCAAATTTTGAATATTGCTTTCTTGTTTCCCTTCACTCACCATCCAGTATTGTAGCATTTTTGTTTATCATATTCGATTTTTTTTGTCGTTTTTAAATTAGTTCGTTTTTTTCACGGTAAATTGTAATACGTCATGACCATTCTGCATCGACGAATTGTTCAAGTTCACGAGGAATCCAAGGTCACTGACCTTCTAGTTTTAAGTAATTATTTGTTAAACGATAAATGCGATTATATAAGCATTTAGAAGAGAAATATATATATATATAGAAATATAGAGAACTGTATAATGCAGCATTCACGCTTATTGTTAACCAACACATTATTTTTCTAGAAGCTAGCAATATGCAAATGATAATTGTGTTATGTTATGATCATTAAGATTTTAAATTTATTCAAAAGCTGTGTCGTTGGGCACCTTACAGACATCGCACATGATCATAATATATTATGAATAATATATTATGAATAACTTCAGTCTTTCAATATAATAATAATAAATTAGATAAAAAAAAACATGTGCAACATTAGATCACATGCCTTTTCTCAAAAATATAAATGAACTAAAGTTAGATCTACTTCATAATATATCTTATTTATTTCTAAATTTAGATTGATGATGGCGTAATAAGACTCACATAATTGGTCAATGCAGAACGCAATCGTACGATACTTCATACTGCTATTAAGTGCTGAGTGCGCATAACTAACATAACTTTCTTAAGTACATATATGGAAGCCAATACTGGAGCTACTTAGGCCAAGATCGTATTTTTATTCTAAATTAGATCGATGGTGTCGTGTTAGGATCACATGAGTGGTCAATGAGAAAAAAACCAGATCATACGATATGCATGTATGTAATTGTAGATTAAGGGGCATATCACTATAAAGATTCTGGAGTTAAACCAAAATTTCTTGTATGCGTTATATTTTGTCTTATTTAAGATATGCGTCGCATAAGTGTCATTTTAATCACGATTAATATATATGTGAGCTATTTATATCACAAAACATGACAGCGTCGACTTCACTTATGACTTAACAAACGTGTCGATTTGTATTTTGTTTTTATCTCATTGAGATGAAATGGTTAATTATCATTGTATAATTGACGAGGACTCCCTGGAGGAGACGCCTCAAGGAGCTCTTAAAAACAGCATCTTACAAAAACACACGTTTATATGTTGTTTTTTTTTGCAGATAAAACAAATAATAAACCCGATTTCTATTTTCAATTTTTACTGTGTATCATCAGCTACAGGTTGCTCAAGAATGTGTATACGTCGAAAATAGCTATGTGTTTGAAAGGGTTCAACACATTTATGGAGATAAATGATGAGTGATAAATAATTACACAAGTTGAGATTAATGTTAGATCAAGTGACGGCATGCGGAATAATACCCCATAATGTCTCTCAAAGGCGCACACCTTGTGATCTCACTGAAACGTTAGCACCGCGTTGCGACTTCAAAACGATCTCACTGGGAAAATCTCACACGAGAATTACACGTCTCGCCATGAGAGCTCTGTTAGATCACTGTGTTATCGGGTTTAAGTTTATTATTGTTATACTCTGATATAGTACTTGACGAATGGAAATGAACAATGCAAAATAACCTTCTCTATGTTTGCCCTTAATTCATAAGAAAATGAATATATACAAAGCAATGTAAATCATATAATTCACTTTGCATAAAGTACAAGATGTGGAGGTAGATGTATCAAACAAAGTGGTATATTTTAACGGTAGTACACGTAGCACACGTAGTACATCTAGAAGGAGGACACATAGTAAAGTTGGTTAAAATGTAAGGACACTTTTAGGAGTTCAAATTAGGTATTTAAACTAGAGCAAAACTTAGCATAGGTAGATTAATAATTCTAAAGTGACTTATGACAAACCTACGCAATGCTTAAGTTCAGTTAACAATCAATATGGGCGTTTAAGGAGCATACTTATCGGTTGTTAGAGCTATGACTATTTAAATAAATGACTAAAACACAATGAACGCCCTTGTTGATATAATCTTATCTTTCAATTGTTAACACCAGGTGCACATGGGTGAGATCATCAATTGTCACAAAGTCGTTATAATAAAATTGAGGTTAACCTGAATTCATACATGTCTATGAAAGTAAGAAATAAGTTCGTTTCATTCTAAATAGTTTATCAAGAAGTCTTGAAGATACATATTACGTTGGCCGATATCTGATATGATGTCATAGATGCATACATCTTATTGGTTATGAGCATAACATAATGAAATTAATATAAGAGGGCTCGCAACTCGATTTTTTTCCTCTCGAGTGCCCTTTGGGCCCCCGCTCTTTAAAACCTTTAGGCAAGATAAACAATCCCGGTGGACCATACATATATATCTATATGCAGTAAGTTTGAACTATGAGGGAGAGAGGGGGGTTCAGACCCCTAACCTCCAAACAGGGCGCCATTTAGAAAATCCGGGACCAACGGCCTCAGGGCCCCTATGATTATATGCCTTAGTTATATATGCATAGAGTCGATTGCCCCTATGATTATATGCCTTAGTTATATATGCATAGAGTCGATTGCGGTTTTAACGTTCAGTTTAAGATGTTGATCTTTATAATAATGTTATCATAGTTAAATGCAAGAAGTACATAAAACCCTTAAACGATATATTACTCAATAAGTGTGCATAGCCTAAAATGCATTACGGTATGCATATTATATAGTATGTTGCATCGGGATAGTTTTCAAATTGCATTTCAATTGCATTTCAAGAATCAAGAAACAATATAAATACTAATTCATGCGTGAATCAAATGGATTGCTGTATTATCATTAAAAATGTATGATCATGCTGCTCACTTATACTTCTCTTATATCTAAGTACCTTGAAATTATAAAATCACCAGAAATAACACCAACAACAATTCATATCTTCAATGAACATGACGTGTCGGCCATCGTAAATTGATCTTATCATTGAAAAATTATGTGGTTCGCATGGCAGTTACATTGTATATAAAAGTGTGTCTTTCACATGTGCCGACCATTTCTTCAACGAATAAAATCAAATCGTGTTCAGCAAGCATTGTTAAGCGACCATGGGGCTGCAAATTACAATTTTAGTAATTATTCAGCTATGTTGTTTAGCAGCATATGGAAGGGAGATTGAACAGGTAAGTCTATCTTAATTTGTCTTTATATATTGAGAATTTTGAGGGTCTCGCGATACGCATTAAAATGACTGTGCTCTTAAGAATTATAGTAAAAGGGCAATGCAGCAATTTGCATTTTCATTCATTGTAAGATATTTCATGCATTAAAATAAAACAAATTATATATCGATCATATTTGAGCTTGCATTCAACTGAAACAGCATAAAATAAACGACGTCGTGATGGTGTTTTTTTAAACATAAATGGACATAAAGGACGTTACTAATTTTGTAGAGTAATGGAATGAACAAGGACTAGTTTTGTTTTTAAAGTAGCTCGTGCATACAGGATTATGGCATTTAAGAAAAAATATGAATTCAACCATAGTTTGAATATTTTCTTTGACTTTTATAAGCTCGATATTAGCTGAAGTAACATATTAAGGCCAACTATTTGATTTAAATAAATATATGGTCAGGGTCATAGCTTTAAAAGACAAGATTTTGTTTATAATGATGTATTTCAACATGTGTAATTTGAAAAAATACATATTGTGAAATATGAAAGCGATATCTTAAATTTTGCACGAAAAAAATGACACGCATAACCACGGATGTGGTTTCATATGAAAAAAAACTAACATCATCTTATTACGGATATTTTTGAGATTGCAATTCATAATATAATAAATAAATAAACTGTAATATAACACAGAAACGTTTGACTTGACAGACCGTTAATAAAATTTACACTTTTAGGGGTCTGTCCACATGGGAAGTTAGTCTTTGTTGTTTTAACTTACAAATTGTTTGACAACGTTATTCAATGTGTTCATTTTGGAAATGTAATTAGGGTCTGGGATTTCTGATTAAGAATAAATGGAAAAATATGGTTAGTTTTGATTAAAAATAAACGTTGAAATACTTACAATGTGGCCAGGACTTAATGTCTGCGACGGAAAAACGTGGCGATTTTGTCTATTATCAGAAAAATATCATTTATGGGTAAGATTCGCGCTTTGTAAACGCATTCGGCAATTTAATCTTCAGTATATGGTGTCACGATTGTTCCATAATTCATTCAAAACATTGCAATATCTTATATGTTGCACTGTTAAATACAAAATAATTTTAAGCAACCATGCAATAAGAATTGTTGTCCAGTGAATAATCTAAACATATCGTCTTATCAAAACGTTCAAATGACACTTTACGGAAGGTTGCACATATCCTTTCAATAATAGCAAGGGCTAAAACAAAAAAGGATTCTGCTCACATCCCTAAAACCTAATTTTGATTGACAAACACGCAGTTTAGACTTTTCAAATACTCTTACCATATGCATGCTCTTGGAAAATAGGGTCTAGTTACATTAGAAGATATTCTTCGATTATGAAGCTTTTGATAAACATCTTATAAACATTATTTATTTGCAAGGGGTTTGTGTGGGGAATAGTATTTTTTTATTAATATAACCAATAATGTGACCAATTCGGTATTGGTTTTAAATTTGAATTCATAATTCATGGTAACAAAATTCTCAAAAATTAATCTTGATTGGTATCAAATACAGCCATGCATGATCCATAATATTTTAAGGAAATAATTTTATGTATCATCAATCAGAAACATGACAAACTATTAAAACAAACCTAGTCAGACTATACGAATATCAAAGATAAAATTATAATGTACTATTTTATAAGCGCATTAATCATCAGTATATGGTAAAACAAGTCGCGCAAAGGATTTTGGAATACCCGAAATAGATGAGTTATGAACCTACTTCTCTATGCAATGCAATGCATGTGCTCATGATGTTATCATGCATACCGTAAAACGTAATGTAATCGAGATTGGTAAACATGCAACAACATTCATTGATTGTAATGCATGGAATGATACTGGGATAGGTATGCATGCAAAGACATTAATTGATTGTAATGAATGGAATGACGCTGTTTTGTCGCATCCATGACAAAAGATACTGTAATACGGCTTGGCCATTTGTGGTATACTTTGACTTTTTCGAGTACAGTACCCTTGATCAAATTTTCGATACGACCTTAATATATTATGGGATCTTATTTTTTATATATGTATCATCAATAGCTTGTTTGTGGTAGTTTATACTAACTACATTGTTGACGATTTATTCAGGCCAATGTCACCCGGTTAATATCACTTTTGATATTGCCCGGGTGTAACGTATTTTTTATAATCTTGGCAAAACATCAAAATTGCTTTATCTTTAAGCAAAGTTATTTATGATATGGTCTGGAACCGGAGCCCGGCCCCTCGGGTGCCAATTAACTGATGCAAATAAAGATCTCAACTAGCCTATTAGCATGTGCAAAATCATTACACTCGCTGGACGTTCGCTCCTTATTATTTCAAATTGTAAACCTATCAAAGATACCAATTTGTCCATGCATGAATCATGGTTTTCTAAATTATGATTTATAATGCAGTTAATGATAAACATTTCACTTAATTCCTACATAGGGTAACCCACAAATCATTGCACTAAGGCTCTGCTCTAAATGAAGTTTTAGATCTATGATCTATGATTTGCCTACCGCCCTAGAACATCTTAAATTGTGAAGTTAGTAAAATAGTAAATACTTAGTAAAATATTCATTTAAAAAGATCAACTCATTACAAAATATGGACATAAACATACACTAGAACCTTACATTTTTAAGACGTTAGCTTTATTTGCGGCTATAAGGGCATTTAATTCGTAAGTTTTATTTCTAATTATTCATAATATTGTGCGTCTGCACGATGGGGAGAATTTTCGTCAATCATAGTTTTCGTTTTTAATTGTTATAGACTTCATCAGTTTTAAATAATCAAACATATTGTAACGAATCAGTTAGATTGTATAATTATAAAGCATTTTACACAACACAAGAATAAACTGCTGCACATGCTATTTTTTGTCTTATAGCAAAACCTCAATGCAGAAATACTTGATGATTTGAGGGTCGTGAAAGGTGAAATGGCAAGCCTACAGTCTCAATTCAATATGCAACAGAAAGAAAATAGGCAATATCGTCAACAAATAAACAACTTGAAGAACATTGTCAAGTCACACGAATCACAGCTATGTAAGCATGCTTGGATCATATCAAAATGATTTATGCAATATGAATGCGCGTAATAATATAATACAGCTTAAGTTTCTAAACATTCTGAAACGAATTTGATGTGATGATGCTCTCTCTCTAATATTTTCATTATTTAAAATTCTTTAATTTTTATAGCTTACAGTTTGTTTACCCTCTAAAAACTGACACTTTTTTCAGTTTTACAGACGGATTTCAGTTGTCTCTCGGATTTCATAACACCATGGTGCTTTGATGGTGGCGTTATCAATATCACCGAGGCCTACTATGGTCTTTACAATACCGAATGTCCTCAAGGCGAGTGCTGTATGCCGGATCAAGTAGATGATTGTCGGGTAGCAGTAAAAGACAACCGCCTAAGTGACTGGGTAGGACTCAAGGCCTCGTGTGACAATCGCACGTCGTGTAGCTATGAGTATCTTGGATCAGTGGTGGATGAATGTGAGACAAACCAAGTGGCTGAATATCTCCAGGTTTACTACACCTGCGGAACAGGTTACTTTTTTTCAAATAGTAATAATAACAAAATAATCCTATTATCAAACTGATTATAACAATCAGTTTAATATTAATATAGTTATCGATTTGCCGACATAAGTGATGTTTTCATCATGTGAAATATTCTTTAACATATAGAAATTTTAGATTTGACAATAATTACGTAATTACAGCAATAATGATAATTAACATAATATAATAATTATCATAATTATCAGTTAAATTCAAATTTAATTAAAGATTTGCTGACATTGTCGAAACTGTTATGTTAAACTAATGTGAACGAAAATGTATATCTGATAATACATTCATCCTTATTATGTACACAAACTGCTTTTGTATTTTACAGGTAGCTCTATTCAGTATGACCCAGTGGGTTTCAGTGCATACGCATTATCGGATGATGGATACAGCTCCTATGAATCAATCGACTTCCGGGGCATAATCAGCAACATAGGAGACCACTATGACAACAACAACAGTTCCTTTACGTGTCCCCGCCGCGCTGTGTACCTCTTCAGCTTGAATGTACTCGCAAGGTACTCATACTATGTATATCTCGACCTCATGCGCGGTGACGAATTCATTGCAGAAGCATTGTGCGATGACCAGTCATCTCCCCATTATCAAACTACATCTATGTCGGTGGTAATTGAATGTGATGCTGGACAAGTTGTTTGGGTAAGGGCTAGATCAACCTCCTATGTAGAAGGCGATTCTTATCGTAATTCCGTTTTTACTGGTTACATGTTGTATCCATATGAATAGATATTAATTGACAATAAGAAAACAGATTTAATGACGTGCTTAAATGCATTTATTTGTAAGCACTGATGTATATAGTTGTCATTATGTCTTGAAGAAATATTTATTCTTTGACTTATATCATATTTTGTATTAAATAAGAATTACATAAACATCTATATATGACTGCATAAAACTGGAATGATACTTAACAATAAATTATGTAGTTTTAATGACGTGCATTTAGCAATAGTTGGTAATATAGATATAGACACGAGTCAAATTTGATTTTATGTGAGTCATTCAACTAACGTATATAAATTAAGCATGTATGACATGTGTATTTGCTTAAGACAATAAACATAACATACCTTATACAGAAGGACTGTTTCATTTGTCAAAGTGTTGATAGAATGTGAACCTGGGCAAGTTGTTTTTGAATAGTTGTAGGTTTTAGATGAAGATGGTAGACCGATTCGTAGGGTTTTACTGAGTGCATGCCGTATCAATATGGATAGCTATCACTCGACAATTATTAAAACATTTCAATACCATTCGTGCCTTAATTTTTTAGCACTGGTGCAAATAGTGGATAAAAACTCTACATCTGAATGATTTATTGTCATTGGATATGAACAATTTATAAAATATGTATTAAGCTATCTAACTTGTCAACAAAAGAGAAATATAACATCCGTAGGCAGATTCTATTTCATAATAGTTGAGTTTTTAAAATGTCAATATTCCAAGCATAAGTTGGATTTATCATGGTTGGTCGTTATGAGTCGTGGCATTTCAGCAAAGCAATACCAATAATAGTTTTTGACCAATACTAATAGTTTTTTTTTTGGTATGAGGCTGATATACAAAATATAGGTGAACGGATTTTTGCGTGACCCTGCAACACAGTGACACCACAACCCCGATTTATGCGATATTCAACATCAGAAATTCTATACCTATACCTAAAATATTCACAATTATTTTCACCTTATGATTGAAATGTTTACATGATTGTTACTAAGAATTAGTATTCATATTTAAATACATATGTACAGATAATAAGCAGTGTATAAACAATATATATTGTTAAAAGATTCAAATCTAAATACATATGTCAAGATAATAAACATTGTATAAAATAATAAATATTGTCAAAAATTTCAATGATTTCGTCCATCGAAACACATCGCCACTCTCATACATATCCTTTCACACATAAGTTGTAAATGCATGATATCACCAAGACAGATTTACTTGAACAGTAGAAACCACGATTGGGTCCTTATTAATAGCATATATAAGACAGTATATCATATCTCAATTCATCTCAATTGAAATATATTTTACCACCTATCTATAAAACGTTATATATTCTAATGCACAAAACCATCGTGTTATACTTACTGATAAGTATTTACTTATGAACAACCAGGCGTTAAGATCAAGATAGAAAATTTGTCCTATTATTTTGCCACATATATGCGTGCGTATTGAATGAAACGCATAGCTGTTAGTAGTATGTTTTACTTGAACAGGTATTTATTTTCGCTATCAATATGCATGTCAAACTTGATATATTTTGGTACCAATACTGAAAGTTATATAAGCGTCGGTGAAAAGCTACGTTGACCACTAGGTGTCATAACAGATTGATTTATAGAATTTAGAAATAATTTATTTCTAAAATGTTGCATACAACTAAATAAATATCAATATATTGCTAAAATTTAGCACAGTTTAATACTACCATAAGAACTAATCAGTTTGTTTTGTATCTGATGTCTTGGTTACATACGTGTTCGCCCTATCACTAAGATGTTGCAATAAAACGATACACGATATAAATTAAACGAGGTTGTTTTTTTTTCAGAATTATTCTTTGATAACGTATATGCAGAATAATTTTATGAGGTGAAAATTTATTGTAAACATGCATTCTAGAATTGCATTGCAGCATAGTAAACTGAATTATTATCATGACATTAAAGCATGTGAAAGATCACATCAAATTTCAAAATGATAACTAATCATATTCATACAACATATGGCCAATAAAGACGGAATTGCGTCCATCTATCGGACCAGATACAAAGGATACTATTCTTCAGCAGACCTCACCCACACGACTTGCCCAGCCTCACATTCAATAGAAACAGCGAATAAAGTTATCTAATCATGTTGATAGATTCGATCACTACACAACGCGTCTGCAATAAACTCGTCATCTCGCATAAGCTCAACATAGACAAAATATACCTCCCAAGCTAATAAATTGAGGTTGTTAAAGTAAACACCGCTGTGAGCATGTGCATGAACTGTTGAAGCGGTTGTAATGAACTCCAATATTGCTGATGATTCCAGTGAAATGAATCAGTTCGTTGTAGGAATAAGCTGCGTTGGAGTTCGCGTATTCACTGAAAGCAACAGGGTCATATCCGGCGGAGCTGCCTGCATCGCATAATTAAACAACGCTATGCAGATACATAAATACAATATATGAAATAATTATAGCATTATAGCATTATATGTATATGCATGAGAAACATTTGAAGTGAAATAACAAATAAATGATTTACATGTTTTTGTGCAGTAACAAAATGTTTAGATATTTCGACCCTTGCACAAAATACATACTAAGCTCATTCTCACACGAGGTCGGCATGACGACATTATAGGGTGCGCGAGTGTGCATTATTTTTAGGAATTAATGCATAAACGCAGCGCTTAGATTATTACACTTACATAAAACAAGCAAATGCCATATTCCACAAGTGTAGTAAACCTGAAGATATTCAGCAACTTGAGTCGTCTCGCATTCATCTACCACTGATCCAAGATACGCCATGTTACACGACGTGCGATTGTTACATGAGATCTTAAGACCTACTCAATCACGTAAAAGATTGCCCTTTATCTCTACTCGACAATCGTTAATTTGATCTGGTATACAACATTCAACCATGGGGCATTCGACGATGTGAACACCGTATGAGGTAATGATTATATTAATGATACTTTGACAGAGCACATGGGTATAATAAATCCATAAATGCAGCTGAAATCCGTCTGTCGATATGAAACAATTTTAATATTATTATACAAAAAAAAATGATTTATTTATATTAAGATTTCCCTATTGGTTCAAACTTATAATATAAAGATATGTATATCTTGGCTTAGAACATACAAAACCAAAAGTAATGGATATATTTGTGTATTTTTCTATAGAAAATAAACATTAACTAATTGAACAAATATTTATTCATTCTTTAAACACTTTAGTTGTCTATGTTGTTTTATGTCTACGAAAATACCAATTATGGTTATTAGGAGGGTGTTGAAACATGAGGGGGGGAGGCCTCAACTGTGCTGTGCAATAAAATATAGCATATTTTCCAAATGAAATGATTGTTATAAACCTCCAAAACAAGAAAATGATGCCTAAACATACAGTACATATCTAAAGAAAAAATTAAGTAAGTAACCATTTATAATATATCATATTTAGGAAACCCGTTTGAGTATACCTATTCAAACGCATACATTTGTATATATTTACATAACGTTGAGAGCAATTGTTTAATCGTCATCGCATATAATCATTTGGTATTTGCTGTTTGAATACTTACATTGTTGCGATTCAAACGATTAAACACGATGTCTAAGGTTATGAATGAGATAACTTTGTTTCATGATTATATCCATGCTTATGGTATTTAAATCTTGGTGTCTATTCACTTGAGCACATAATTTTGAAACCATTGAGAAACTCAACAGTGAAAACGTGCTGTAAAAATAAACTTGTTTGCTACTAAAGATGTCTTAACCAAGTCCACCATCGTTAACTGAAAATGATTGTGTCCGTAAATAGGCAATGACATGACGATCAAATCAACTTTGATATTATCTATACTTAATACGAAGCTGAAGTATTGCAATTATGTTGCCCAATGACATTTCAACTGAAGCATATATAAGATGGATATAT
>LQRL01175315.1:0-12026 GCA_001703475.1 Hydroides elegans
CTTAAGTTTGATTAAAATCGGTCCAAAACTCGCTGAGGAGTAGGCCGACAAAGAAAAGTTAACGAACTAAACAAATAAACAAATAAATAAATATATATATATCAATAACACAAAGTGGTGGTACAATCCACGTCTTGCAGAGCAAGCCGTGGCTAATAAGCAGAATAATTAACTCGTCGAAAATTTGCATAACATATATATTTTTCTTGGTGGTAAAAACGATTATCATGCACTAAATCTACTTGTGACGCAATAATTCAATTGTTATGCAACTTGAACAATGGATTAATTGCGTCACAAGCATACTTTTCCTAGTTATTGTTGCGAAGCATAATTGTTACACCTCAATTGTTTGCGTCATAATTCCCAAAAAAAAATGAAAATTTTGAACTTTAAACCCGAATTCCTAACTTATCATTTATTGAATTAAAAAATAAAAAGTCGGGCATCTACCTTATAACTTTTCACACTTTCCTTCCCAATCTCGATTTTAGGGTCTGAAAAATCAACCCGTTTAAATAGCCCCCTCCGAGCCCCTAGGCCCCTGTTGGGGGCTAAAAACCCTTGTTCACTGAGGTGTGTTTAATGCAAACTTTAATTAGAATGCATATAAACTGCTACATGACTGCTACGGTTTATATAATCTAATGTTTAATGTTTATCAATATCACACAATAAAATCGATTTGTTTAAGTAATATCGCATCTCAACAAGCAAAGATTCACAAAGAAACGCATGTGCAACAAAATCAAAGAATAGAAATGTCATGAAAATTCGTCAGTGTGTATAGGAGTATATTAGCTTGAATCTCCATTCTTGGTTTGCTTGCCCGATCTTTGTTTCTAGAATTATGAATCAAAATAAAAAGTTAATTAATTCAATCATGTAATTGTTTCTCTCATTCATCTATGTCTAAGACGCCATATCTTGTTTAGTTTCACTTGTTATATTGTGATATTTTCGTATTTTATGCATATAAGTATATGTAATTTAATATATAAATAAAAATGTGACATTTAATGAATGCCATTGTTTAATTACCCTTTTTAAAACATATGTCAATATATACACGAAATCTGTCAACCGTCTCCCGAAACGGAGACGTCTCCGTTTCTGGAGACGTCTCCGTTTCGGAGAGCTTTCTTGGTAATTGCGCTTAGTTTTTCGGAAAGTGGTGATCTAAAATCCAAAAATGGTTATATATGCTGACAAAGGGAATTGTATTATGCATATTAAAATGTTTTATATATTCTTTGGTTTTCTTTGGTGTTATTCATTATTACGAACACCAATCACTGGAAAGAAATATTCATCTCATTCTCACCTTCATTCATGATATACATTCTATGAATCATATCGAACGCAAAATATGAACACATTGTCGTATATAAGTATAGTTCAAACACGATGAAAATGCATTAAATGTTTATTTGAAAATAATATATATTTAAAATTGTTGATACATCTTAGTTTTAAGGGTGTTATATAACACATAAATTATTTTTGATTCTTACATAAATTTACCCATTTATTGGTTTTCTGTAAATGAATCAAACATGTATATACATAACTTGCAATAATAGATATATAGACGAGTAACAAATGTGGTTCATCAGTGATAAATATATTTTTCAACATATATTTATTTTTATTCAGCGTTTCTTATACAGCGCATACATCATATACATGTTCTTTGCGCTTAATACACAGTTACATAAACGAGTTCCTTATAAAAAATATATAGTTGTAAGAAAATATAAAATTAAACATATATGGGTTCACAATAGAATTGTACTTTATTCAAAACTAAAATACATTCTAACAAGATGGTCCAAGGACAGTGTGCCACACCTTGCTTTAAGTGTAAACAAGACTGTCCAAGGACAGTGTGCCACACCTTGCTCAAGGACTTAAATTTTCACTTTTGAAATAATAATTCACACCGCTAATGTCTAGACTGCAATGAACTATGATGGCTTTAAGGTTGAATATTTCAATATAAGGGCTTGATATTTTCCAAATCAACAGTGATTTAAATGCAGATTAAAGAACACTGCTCGAAGAAATATTACATTACATTCTGATTCACATTACATGCACTTTAATATGCTGACCGTTTCACATAGACAACTCTTCTGAAAATTATTTATCATCATTGAAGTCACTTATAAGTAGAATCGTGTCTCGTTGAATTACGAGGTTTCGCCGTTTTACGAACACCATAAAAATGGTATTTTAAGGTAGTATATAAGGTATTAAATGTAAAACAACACCTGCGTCAATGTATTTTATATAATCCATTGTTATATATCTTCGCATGTTATACCTAATAACCCACTTTGATGGTGTTCGTAATATGACGAAACCTCGTAAAACGACGAGAAACGATTCTACGCCTATCTGGAGGAGTATTGTTTTACACATATTTAACCGACGTGATGTATTCGATTGTGTCGCACAACATCAAAAGAGCAAGCTGTTTACTTTTTTTAATGAATTATAGACGTAATATATTTAGATGGTTTTGCAATAACAAAATGAGGATAAAAGCACAAATGTATTCGATGACCGAAGTATTATCAGGGATGCATTTGGCCAGACAAAATCTTGCGCCCACGGGCGCACTCCTGTTTGAAAAGTGCGCCCGAAATTTTCTCAGTGCGCCCACTGATGTATATCCAAAAGTAAGAGCCGTATATCAAGGAAAAATCCGATTTTAACAACCAGTCAGGGTGACTAGTCTCCAGTCAGATTTTATTCCCTGTTTTGCCCCTGATTCTTTGCCATGAACCAAGATTGATAATGACATAGAAAGATCTGGTATTGGTATATAAAACCATAATTATAACAATAGTTACTCAATATTCGAGAGCCAAAGGCGCAAGAAATTTTATGTTTTTTTTTAAATATGCGAGCGCCGAAGGTGCGAGCGAACATTTTCAAGGAAATCATAAAAAAAACCTCATTCATAATTCAAATATATTTTCAGGGAAATCAAACAAAAAAAATCTTATATCGTTCTTTTTTCCCTTATTCATAATGAAATCACCTGATGTGTCCGTAATTTTCTCCAAAAGGGCGAGATTCTCTGATTTCTCGGATTTGAAAATTGATTGTGAATTTCCCCGATTTACCCTGACGCTGGCCCACCTGCATAGTGCACTTTATTGACAAAAAAAACTAATTGACCAAGTAAAAGGGAAACAATATTTTCAGAAAATATAAAGAACATGTGAAAAGTCGGGCGCATCCATTTTCAAAAAGTGCGCCCGAAGGGAACATAGTGCGCCATGACGGGCGCACTGTTTTCCGAAAAGTGCGCCCGTGGTAATTTTTCTGCGCCATTTGCCAAATGGCGCAGCCCAAATGCATCTCTGTATTATGGTGTGTAAAATCAATCCAAAGAAACCCTCCATGGCAGAGCAACTTCGATTGTGACGTCAGAATCACGTGGTCGCAGTATAAGCGAAGAATAGAGCAAACTATTATGATTAAATGGTAGGATATAAGCATTCATAACTTTGGTTATATAAGCAATATAAGCATCAACTATCACAACTAAAATCCGCAAGCTCCTTAGGAACAATTTGAATCAAGTTTCATTAAAATCGGCCCACTACTTACAGAGGAGTAGCGTTTAAAAAAAATGTTAACGAACTAAACAAATAAATATATGTATATACATGTATATATAAATCGATAACGGCCAAGTGCTGGGACAACCCCCGTCTTGCGTAGCAAGCCGTGGCTAAAAAGACAGTAAATAAATGAGAACGAAAATCGTGGGTTCAACATTTTATATATGTTACCGTCAATCTGTGAAAACCGCGTATGTCTAGATACGCTGAATTTTTAGGCAATGTCGACATACGCTGGTTCAATCAGCGTATGTCGTATATTTTCTTAGCCATAGTGATACAAGTTGCTTTGGGTTTGATATGATATACTCCTTGTTGAACCCCGGTGGCAAAGAGAGTCGATTCATTCCAACCCATGCATTCGGAACTAAGGTTTTTCGTATCACATTTGCGGCCAGTCTCTTTAAACATAACGGGGTTTGTTGTGCCGTGGTAAGATATGACGCCAATTTGCCGTTGCTTTCTTGTATACTCGGTATGAAAAATTGAACAGGAAATCCACTCTCCAATAGAAACTCTAGAAAGTGCTTTTGAATGTGTCTTGGAATCAGTCTGAGCAAATTAAACAGATGATGTGGTGAATATAATTTTGAGTCTTTGCGATATAATGAGTCACCGCCTGCCGAAATTATATAAATGGCAATGATACTAAGGACTCTAAATAAAGGTACACGTTCTCTGTCACTCGTTATATGCACACTTGCGCCGTGTTGTATTAAAATTTCACAACATTGTAATGCCTCTGTAATTTTACCGGCTGGCGATAACGCAATGAATTGGAGCGCTGTCCGACCCATCTTATCCTTCGCATTGACATCCACTCCCGCCTCTAGATAGCATGTCAGGACATCCAGTTTCTTGGTGAGTAAATGTGTTCCTACGGGCACTGGCCTTTCGAGGTGGGCTCCACGCGAAAGAAGGAATCGCACTGTTGTCTTATCGCCCATTTCTATTGCTCTGTATAGCAGAGATACATTATTAGAATCTTTGCTATTCACATCGAGGCTATTCTCAAGAAATATATCTAATAACGTGATGATTTTCGATTTCACATGTCCGTGGGTAATAAGGTAATGTGCAAAGTTATATTTTGAATCGCAAAAAATAGCCATAATCTCGCGTTTACGTGTTGCCTTTTGGGCTAATTCCAATGCAGTCTCACCATGTTTGTTATCTTTCAAAATCGATGCGCCTGCCGAAAGGAGAGTTCCTATGATATCGACGTTTTCTGATAAGATGGCAATATGAAGTGCAGTGGTCTTTGGGGCGTACATAGTTGAGTCATCTATAACCATTTCATCTTCTGTGTTGAAATCAAGAAGCAAGTTTTTATTGTGTTTGCGAGTTTAATTATACGCACTTATTAGCACGCGAACGATACCTTCATTTTGAAAATGTACTGCAAGTATCAACGGCGTGCAATTGTGTATACTCAAATCATGGATTAGTTTATTTCCAGGTACTTGTTTATGCACTTGTCCAAGTATGTACTCGGCAATTTGTACACTTGTCTCGGTGTCTTGATTTCGAGCACATTTGTGCAACCCGTTTTCAAATGTTTCAGGGCACTGATATTGTACAAACCCACCATGTCTCTGACTGATATTTTTCACTAGTTTGTAATCACCTTTTTGACATGCTTCGAGAAAGCTATCCCTCAAAGAGCTAAGTTTATCCATGGCTATATGTGATGATATTTGAGTTCGATATGAATAAGTAAAAGAGAAAAACACCTTTGCCTGTTTTATTTGTAAAGAGGCACTGAATATTGTCTATCCAAAATCGAATGTTACATTGCAAATTGTTTCTTTAGTTCGCAACTTAAATTCTGTCCCTTTACTAAAACAGAATAACCCAGTAACTTGTCAAGTGATTTATCAATTCTACCATTAAATCATCGTCCATGGTATTATCACAGCACAAAATAAAGCCAATTTGTTGGATATAAAATATATGATATATTATTAATTTGGTTAATAATCTGGGTTTTTTTTACGTCTAAATTCACCACTTTATCTTGTTTAAGACGCAATTTATATCGATCTTTTTAATCACATCGATATCTGCGAGTATCCCTGTTATACTTAGATTGTTATCTTGCAACAGACAAGAGGTGATCGATAAACATACAAGGATGCAAATAACACTCGTCATGGCGAGTGACATTTTCGATTAGCCAATGTGTGCATTTCAAGTCACTCGCCAGCCTGGAGAGTGTAAAATTTACCGTAAAAAATATAATTTCACAAATACAGGTAGATAAAATTTGAATGCGGAGATAATGCAGCGAGAAAATTAGATATTTTTGGCTCTTATTAGTTATATATGATTTCATTTGCATGCATGTCACGTTTGAGGGGCTTATTATTTTAGTCGTTTCGAGGGCACTTCACATGTTAGCCGCACGTTTTGTGTGATAAAAAGTCAGGACCCGTACGTATTCTCCGCTCAACTTAAGCTTAACCTTACCCTTAAAACCAATGTTAAAGGATGGGGAAAAGCGTACGTTTAAGGTTAAGGTTATTGCGGAGAATATGGGTCCAGGTCAAAACGACTTCGATCAAAATGACCCATATTTTGGAAGCATGTGTCATTGAGGCCACGATTAATTGATAAAGTTGATAAAGAAATATGTGTTTTGATTTCGATTTATAATTACGATTTAATATGATATTTGGTGCAATTATACAAAAAAAGCTGCACAACAAAAAAAGCTGCACAACTAGTGGCCGCTGTGACCCGTCTCTTTTGATCGCCGGGTTTGTTTTGACGGGATACCCTGTGTTATACAAGAACAAAATTAACTATCCCAAGTGCAATAGATATTCAACATACTCACTTTGTTAGAAAATAATGTTTGAACTCCTTTAGCTGTCTCCATTGCTCTGTTTCTCTGAATACTGAAGAGGGGTCTAGGTACAGGCATTCCACACAACGAGGGTCACCGGCCAAAAGCAATTCACAGAAACGCAGTAGCTCTAGTATCGTGTAGTCGTAATCTTCTCCTTCTCTGTTCTTACGGAAAATAAAAGTGATATGCCATAAATATGCATGTAGAACTCCTGACCATTAAATGCACCACCCTAAAACGCGACCAGTTTTTGAACCATTTTTATTCCTCATAGAAATAGCACAAAAAGTATATTTGTTTACACAAAAATATAAATTATGACCATTTTTTATAAAACATGGCCATAATTTATGTTTTGGAGCAAATACACATACTTTTTAGTGCTACAACAATCGGATCTACACCCCTGAACTCGATAATACACATTTTATGAGATAAGTCTACCTATAGAGAACATGTGCTTATTTTATAGCCAGCATTTAATGTTCAGATTTTACTTTTATCGCTTTAGCATTAAATGAACCAATTTTTATTCACTTACTTTGATAGTTTGTTGAGGTGGACTAAATCCAAGCAAAGCGGCCGTATTCGCCTTATATACAATAAACATGTCCATGTCGCTACCCGCTAGGTGGCAGTTGTATCTCTGGCTGCCGAAGGCACAAGCTAACATCACGTGACCCATGCTGCTTACTTTGGAGAGCACTTTCTCCCAAACCTAAGAAGAAGAGAGAAGAAAAGAAGAGAGGAAAGATGAGAGAAAAATATTTAAATCCAAGAAAGTATAATTATAATGATAATCCGAACTGGCAATGAACAATCAAAATGAAATAAATATTTTTTTAGAAGACAAAACGAACAAATATAATGAGAATCGGAACTGGCAATCAATAATCCAAAATAAAATAATATCTTCCTCTTAACTATTTGTTTTTTTTTTTTCGTTTTTTTTTTTTAACTCCATGTGTATTGAGATTCATTTTCCAGACTGTAAATGTTAAAACTCTCAAAATGAAAACAATACCCCGCCTTATTGATTTAAACATACCTGTGCGTGCGATTGCACTGAACCGTTACCCGATGCATCCTGGGATTCTTCCTCAGCGTGCACCTGCAAAAATGGCGCCGGCATCCGGGCTTCCTGTCGACGTTTTTTATCTTCGATTTCTTTCAATATCTTGTCATATTGTTTGTCAATCAATGCACGTAAGGATTGACCGGTGTCGGAATCGACCTCCTGGTAGTTTCGTGCTTTGTTTAGATGTGTAATTTTGTCGGCACATAAGAGATGATGGGTTGTATCGAAGTGAAGACTCTTTTCGTTGTGAAGATCAAGAAGTAGCTTTTCTACAAATGAACATAGACAATTTAAAGTTTAACCGCAATTATTTAACCTTTTTCAGAATATGATAAACATATAACAGGGGTCTTAACGAAAATTTTAAATTATATTTTCAACTAGCTTGTTCTGCTTTTGATTCGTTTAAAAACCTTACTCCAACCAGACTTAAATTTAATATTTACCAAACAAAGCATCTTACGACTATTCCAGTGCATTCGTTTTCAAAAGACTCCAATGCTAGGCTGAAAGTTACCATGTATTTATGATATATTTATATACCAAGAGGCCTCTTACCTCTAGACAATATTCTTGCATCTCGACTTACCCCATCGGACTGTGAACTTGTACCATTGCTTGCCACTCAAGGAATTGACTTGACAGCCACTCTTCTCATCTGCAACACATTTAATCAAACGTTTTAAGTAAGATCTTTTATTATCCATAACGTTTTATAGGATGAATGCTTTGTAAAAAAATAACATGCACAGTAACTCGCTAAAGTGGTCTTTTAGATTGAGTCAGCGTTTGACATTAACTCGAAATTAATGGTCGCGCTTGCGCGACTAATTCTAAAAAGTTAGTCGCGTGGCAGAACAAATTAGTCGCGCCATACCATTTTAGGGATATCATTTATTTTCAGGTTGCTCTAAATGTATGTTGCAGGGTTGTATCTGAAAATTTACGAAACTGTGGGAAATCCCGCCCCCTCACCATAAAAGTAAGGATAATTTCTCACCGAGCCCATGAAAGTGAGGGAATCGTATTAGACTTCAAACTAAATTAAACTAATGAACTGAAAGTGCGTGCGCCGGAGCGAAATGTTTTAACTGTAATTTGGGGAATAGTTTACTTTTTACATGCTTAATTGTTCTTTTTGCTAGATTTCTTATATTATCTGAAATGTAATCCATACTTCATCAGCGAACATCTAACATCAAACGTCTATCATTTCAACCTTCAAGACCCTTTACTGGGGCCTTCGAATTTTGCTATTAATTATGATAGATGTGTGTACGAAATAATAGGATTGTACGAAAATATACAGTCGTTTATCACCGTCACTCGAATAAACAGTTCCAAATGAGTATATATTTATAAGACTGCAACTGCACATGGACTGATAAACGAGCGCCTTCGGGGCGCAAGCGAAAAAGAGAGAGAAATATTGGCATTAAAATACAGTAAATGTTCTACTGCTAGTCAAAAAGTTAGTCGCAATGTGAGCGACTAACTTTGAAAAGTTAGTCGCGCGGCCAAAAAGTTAGTCTCATTTGCGACCGTGCGACCGCTAATGTCAAACGCTGTTGAGTTATGTTTTTTTTGTAACATCCAAAGTTTATTTCAGAAACTCGATATATCGATAATGTTTAAACCCACAGCGTGGCCCGATAAAACCTTCTCTAATTATGATGTTTTATCGTAACATCACAAGCTTACAAATTGTATTCCTGCAAATCCAAAGAGCGACATGTTTTGAACTTAAATTCACTTTTCGGGATTATTTTCCTATAAAACCTTGACATTCACTTTTGAAAAAAAAACTCATAATCTATTCTTACCACGCCTAAATTCCTTTTATCTTTTTTTTCAATCAATACTATCAAAGCATAGTTTTCAACATTACCTGTAGATTGTTCCAACGAGCACGGATTAGCTGCAGGTCGTGACGTTAGAAATGCATAACCATGCCAACCATGGCAATTATTCACGCTAAACAATAGATACACACGTCCTTTTTCGAAGGCTTCAGCTATAACAGAAAAAAATGGAATATATTCATTCATAAACAACTGTAAAATATATATATTTTTTAAAATATACATTTTTGTCTGATTAAAAAAAACCTCTGTTGAATATACGCCGTCTAATAAGCAACCTAAACATGAGATAAAGATGTAGTTTTTAGATTCTCTTTGTCGAAAAAAAATGTAGGCATTAGTAGGTTATATTTGAAGAAATAAGTAAATTATCATCAAAATATATCAGTTATATATGCATTATCAAATTAATTTTTAGAAAAATGATACTTTAAAATGATACTTTAAAATAGTTTTTCATAAAGAAAACTAACAAGATATTTTCAAAATTTTCACTGACCCAATATATTGCGAGGCTGAGGTCCGTTGGACCGGTCACTGCATGCCCATTCACCGGTAGCCTTTGATTTTTCTAAGCCTTGTTTGTTGTAACTCTTCACAACAAAGTATGTTATCTTTCCAGGAGCAGCACAATTGTGTTGATTATCAGATGCCATTGTATTTCTAAAACTGTGAAATGTAATTTTTGCAGAAGTAGCAGAATTATGGAGATGTTTAGATTTCATTCCCACAAGTTTACAATGTTAACTTTTATCACATTTAACGTTTATATATTTGTATATATAAATATGAGAGCTAAGTTGAATATAGATTTGGTAAAACACATTAGCCTAATGCCAGGATTCTTGTCTATGTCTTGGTTTGTTACTCTTGACCACAAAGTATGTTATCTTGGATGTGTTTTATATCGTTTCCATTTCTACAATTGAAAAGTGTTAACTTGTTTCCCACTAAAAGTGTATGAAAATATTCTTCAAGATATGCGGAATTCATTGTATTAAGTGATATCACCGCCAGGCTAGATTGTATTGCCTTTGATTTTTTTTTGGTAACTTTTCACGCTGAAATATGTTTTCTTTCCAAAAGACGCAAAAAAGTGATGATTTTCAGATTACCTTTTCATTTTTAACAATTATAAATGTTACTCTGTATCACACTGAAATGTTTTAAATATAAAAATGTTTCCTTTGATTTTTTTAGCCTTGTTTGTTGTTAAAAACTGTTTGACGATAAACTATGTTATCGTTGCAAGAAAAGCACAATAACGTTAATTTCCAGATGCCCTTTATACAAAAGCGAAATATTGACTTACATGTAGATCACACTCAAAAGTTATGACAATGTTGTCAAAATACATTTGTAAACAAATAGACGTATTTAACACCAATATTTATTTTATTGCGACATAAGGTAGATGTAAATTTAATCGGAACACGGATACACAGTGTAGTTATGGTATGTATAAAACTAAAAAGATGTTCGAAGAATGTATGTATTTGTGTTAAGTGATCAGAAGTAACACGACAATCGTGGATTGCATATCCCCCGCCCCGACTTTGGACCTCGTCACACGCGGAGCAGCACCAGGCCATTCCTCTTTTTTTCTATACAAACTGTTCAAAATGTATTTCTTTTGCGAAATCGAAAAGGTGTCAAGATGTTTAAAATGCAACGTCCTTCTCCTCAAACGTAAGACAAAATCTCACAAGACGACCAAACGTAAGCATGTGATTATATTAGTAACTATTGATGGCTTGCCAGAAAAATTTTAACTTTTATTGCATGGCGGAAAATGATACCAATCGTCAAATAGCTTGCATTGGCTAGGGTTTCATTGGTCTAATATGCCTACCCTAACAAAAACCACAACAATTCCGTTTTTTGGATAATTCGATATGGAGTACTTTTACTTTCACATTAAAATATTGCCAAAATAGGTTAAATAAAATTGAGATATCATTGATAGTGTACATTATCCCTGCGTGGACTTGGCTACAGTGGTTGACTCAAGGCTGGAACGAGTTGACAATTGAATAGCACTGACCAGACAGAGTGAGTTCGAGCCCACTGCGATGAGCACACATGCGGTCGACAATTTTTTTACGGAAAACGAATAAGTCCGAAACTTCAAAAAATCGCCAAAATTACATTTTTTTTTCAAAAATAACCTTGCGAGGCATAGCTTTGGAATATATTCTATCCAGCTGTGGTATTTCATCCACCTACAGTGAACAGTAACTGAGATATCGCCTGGACAAAACTATCACGGAAAACGACTAAGTCCGAAACTTCAAAAATCGTAAAAATTACATTTTATTCGAAAATTTTATAAATAACCTTGTGAGGCACAGCTTGAGTAAGTATTCTCTCCAGCTGAGGTGTTTCATCCACCTACAATGAACAGTAACTGAGATATCGCCTGGACAAATCTATCACGCAAAAGGACTAAGTCCAAAACTTCAAAAAATCGCCAAAATTACATTTTCCCACAAATTTCAAAAACTAGGCTAGAAAAGCAAATTTTAATACCAGAATAATGTGTTGATAAATGATGTTCCAGCGTTTTAAGAGTATTTTGCTATTTCAATCATTTTAAA
>LQRL01175328.1:4835-14997 GCA_001703475.1 Hydroides elegans
TGACGGATTTGAATGCGGATTTTTTTTATATAAATCTTTAGGGTTTCAACTCTTCACGGTGTGCTTACGTAAGCAATCGTGCTTATATAAGCACTTTAAAAAAATAAAAACATTTTCGGGATGACTGACCTTACCTGCCTCCTGCAGTTAAGTGAGCGAAAATACAAGATCTTCTGGGTATGTGTTTACGTCACGTGACTTACGGCTAGTTGTCGATGATAAGGATCTTTCAAACTTCATTGCCATGCCGTTCATGTATTTTTTGAAGAATCGGTAAATGAAATAGCATTGACTGGCCAATGTAGAGGCATCAGTTAGAAAGAAAAGAAAACCATTTTCGAAATGTGTGGTATGCACTGATGTATTTTTTTTGCGTTTTACGTACAAGGCTTCCTCGTGTTCCGTAGATTCGAATACACCTGTATCTAATGGCGTAATATTACACCAACCATGCCATAATTAAACATAATAGATAGTGTAAGGGAAAGAAACTGGTGATCTTATCTATGCATTGTATTAAAGAGGTTGAGTTTGAAACATCATTGTATATAGTATAGCTATTCGTAAGTAGAAACGATGCAATTGTGTGGCGTAACATAGTTTTATGACTATTATTTTATCAAACGAAAAACTAACAGGTGTATTAAAAAAAAACGTTTTAGAAGTTTATATTACCAAGTGATATGATTCTAACAACCAACGGATATTACTGTTCTTTTTTCACTTTATTGCACTTCAACAACAATAAAGAAATTTTGTCAGATGTTATTAACAAAAAAAAACAATATTGAAAAGTTTAGTAACTAGATAAGTTATACAATATTCACAATGAAAATGTGACTGAAAGTAATAACCGAATAGTTTTGTTTCTACCGAAATAAATTGAATGGATTTATAGCTTCGTTTAATGATGGTTGAAACGCTAGATAAAGAAATGAACGGCTTACTTTTATATCGGAATAGGAGTTTGCAGTTGTGGCAAACTGTCCTTGGACAGTCTTGTTAATTTACATCTGTCTTATTGAAGAATGGGGAGGGATACAGTTACAGAGGTCTGAAAGATTTGATGGATTTTTGAAAAATGATTCGAGTTTATGTATCTAAATCATAAAAAGTATCGTTTTGTCCAAGTCTGTGTTATACAGTAAACTCTCGTCAATTCGAACTCGTCGGGACCGAAGGATTTGGTTCGAATTAACCGGGGATCGCTTTTCTGTAAAGTCAATTTGGGTCCATCATATAATAAACAGAAATACGTCATATTCAACATTATATGGTATCTTTAATGGGTTATACGGCAACATATATATGCATGTCGGACAAATTTCATATTACATTTATGATTCAAATATCTTGATAATCATTTATATGTTTCAAACATCACATTTGTGTTAATATCATGAAAACATTCTACATGTAAATTTGCTAGAAAATAAAGCAATCGAATAAACTTACCAATACTCTAAACGTGTACTGCAAATGAAAACAAAACTTGTTTTGTATTTGTAGGGCCTGCCAAAAAAGGCAAGGCACCAAAAGCTCATAAGCTCCCAGACCCGTTACCGCTGGGTGAGGAGTTGCAGGATATGATCAAAGGTCGATGGCGTGTGGGTAAACCCATCGGTCAAGGCGGATTCGGTTTGCTGTATTTAGGTAATCCTCAATAATGTATATTATTTTAATAAACTTATCAATAACAAAATTATATTTAGCATAATCTTTTACTCCGTGTTTTTTTATGGCTAAATAAATGGTTCATTATAAATTTCATCACGATTTAGGTTTTACACTTCAATTTTTAGTTATATTTTATACATGGATATAAAATCTGATATTGAACACTGTACTTGACCTCCAACATCCTCCATTCTTTCTATTTGCAGCTCAACCGACTAGTGACAGCCCGAAGAGCGATCCGCAATATGTGGTCAAAGTTGTAAGTTTATCACGGGGATTTTCTTCATTCTAGTTGATAAGCTATAAACTATCAAACATATTTTATAATACATGAGCGTTTCTCTCGCTCATATTTTCATAGTAAATACACGCCGAAAATATGTTAAAACATCAAGATAGATTTTTATGAACGATATTAAGTTTGTTTTGTATTCACGTAAGTGTTGTTTCTTGTTTGTTCTAGGAGCCGTTCGCAAATGGACCCTTGTTCTCTGAACTCAGTTTCTATCAACGAGTTGCCAAAGCTGATTCAAGTACGCTTGCTTTCATTTTAATGTGAAATTGATCTTAATTTAATATTTGAAATTTATATTGTGTTGTTTTATTAAATAATTTTGATATTGATTTTTCTATTAATCAAAAAGTATCATTAGAGTGTATTTGATCAAATCTGATTTAAACGTCGAATAATTAGGATTTTTGACTCTAGATTGTTTGCCCATTCCATTCAGATTATTAAAAAAGGAGCCTTATGTGATTTCAATAATTTTGTCCACTAACGGAACATGTTGTTTGAATGTAGTTTTTGAACATATCCACAATTTTGTGAATAAATTCATAAAACTTTTCATTAGATTGTACGCAATAGAAATACTAAATCCTGATTTAGAATATAACAGATTCTTCCAAAGCGAAATCCTAGATAGTATCTAATAAAGCGATCGCCAAAAGACAATGTATCCAACTTAAATTGACGAAAAAAATACATACATGCATACATATACAATTATTAATTTTCAGTTAGTCAATGGGCTTCATCACGAAAGCTCAAGAACCTAGGCATGCCTCGCTATGTGGCTTCAGGACGCCATGAAACAGGAAAGGAGAAATATCGTTTTATGATCATGGAAAGATACTCTATAGATCTGCAAAAGAAATTCGAAGAAAATGGCAAGAAGTTTGGCAAGAAGAATATCCTTACGCTGGCTATTCAAATTGTACGTTTCTTGAAAATATTTTACATATCAGTTACAACTTTATTTGGTTTCATATTCAGTCTTGTAAAGTAGGTTTAAAAGAACAATTGTCATATTTAAAGAATATTAAGGCTATGCATTTATTTAAGCAGAGCTGGACTCTAATTGAAAGAAAAACTAATTTAAAATAAGACGCCTTAAGTTAACCGTTAAATGATTTTTATATTATGCATATTCCGAAAATGTTGGCTTACAAAAAGAAAACTATTGATTGCAGTTGGATACCTTGGAGTATATTCATTCGAAAGAGTATACACATGCAGATATCAAAGCCTCGAACCTTCTACTTGGTTATGGAAAATCCAAGCAACACCTGGTCTGTATATTTCTGGCTTATAATCACATATTCACGAAGAAACATCATGTTATCATAAAGGAATCTGTCACAACTAATAAACTATAAATTGATTGATGTTCTTATTTCAAACTTAAGTACCGTTTTAATAATGTATATCGGAGTATGCAACCTATTATGATAGCAAATTATATATAAGAATCATCTTGTGATTCTAATACTTAACTACCCTTAATATTTCATTTAGGCATATCTGGTTGATTACGGACTTGCGTTCCGTTATATGGTGGATGGAAAGCACAAGGACTACAAAGAAGATCCCAAACGCTGTCATGATGGAACAATCGAGTTCACTAGCATCGATGCACATAAAGGAGTCTGTAAGACAGTTTGAGAATTAATACATTCACATTTATTTTTTACATTTATGAATCACCATTCTATACCCTTAACTTAATCAAGTATTCATAAAAAAACTAAATTACATGCTGCCCTTTATGTTTTTGTATTTGATAAGACTGAATTGACGAAGCATATTTATTGTGGTTGGTAACAGAATGATGTGTTAATGTGTTCGAGTTTGATGTATCAGGATGATGTATTAATAAGTTTGACTTCATTTTCGTTACATTATTACAGGTCCTTCCAGAAGAGGCGACTTAGAAATATTGGGTTATTGTGTACTGCAGTGGTTCTCATCAAAGTTGCCATGGGAAAATAAATTGACAGATTCAAACTACGTCCGGGACCAGAAAATAAAGTAAATATTTTCCACAAAAATATATGCAACAATAAATTAACGTCCAAATATTGTCTCGGCCATGAATTGAAAAATTGGAAATAATATACAGATGACTATTGATTTGGTATGTAACGTGATTATAGTAATACATGGGATGATTTGAAAAACATGATTTTCATGACTTACATTTTGCTCAGAATGATATATACCTAACAGGATATTTCAGTGCAAATGATAAAGAATTTAGAATTATTATGGTAAATGCGGTGATTTTCTAAATTTAGAAGTCACAGTAGTGATGAATGAGGATCAATAAATTGTTTCCACTTTGAATTATGGTTTGTTTTAGGTTTATGAACAATATCCCTAGTTTAATGAAGGCATGTTCATGTGGAGAAGCTTCAACAGGTGAGGAAATCTTCAGCTTTGCAACAAAATAGTACAATAGCAGTCAGTGCCAAGGGTGTTTACTTTCCATCATATATATCTAGCTTGACACCATCGCTAGATTAGGTTGCTTTGTGGTAGAAATCACTGAATTCTACTTAGATTGTCTTAAAAATATATTTAAAAACCGATGTTTCTTGCAGTTTCTAGCTAGACACAGTTCGTATGTAAATATTGAAACACAAGCATGTATCAAATTTATACCCATTTCAGATATACAGAAATACTTAGAATACGTTCACAAGCTCAAGTACGAAGAACAACCAAACTATGCAACCTGCAGAAAATTCTTCACAGATGCTCTGAAGAAATGTGGTGTGAAAGATGACGGAAAACTGGATTTCAGTTCGAAACCAAACAAGACACCAGTAAAACCTGCAGCAGTAAGTTTTAATGAAAGCCATATTTGAAAACAAAACCTATAGATGATTTGTTTTGATGACAGATATTCTATTGTGCATGATGGTCTAATATAAGTTCATTTTAGGCTTTTAAGCGCAAATTGCAATATATTTGTGGAAATAAATAAAGCAAAGATGCTCATTATGCAAAAGGAAGATTTCAAGACATGTGTTGATTCTTCTGTCCCGGGTCTTCTTGTCTTAGTAAGGTAGTTTCCAGTCAAATTTGAGGATTATATAAATGAAAATGTTCATTGTTTTCATGATGACAAAACTCTTTTGTATTTCCGCATTTCCCAGAAAGGAAGAGCCAAGAAGAGATCGCAAGATATCGAAGAATCCGTACACAACATCAGTCAAACCAGCTTTGACTTGGGCTCATCCGAAGAGGAACCCTCTCCTCCAAAACGAGGCCGAAAGAGCGTCAAATCGCCCTCACCGGCCAAACGCGGCACGCCGGCATCGCGGGTTAAGTCACCGGTATCGCGGGTGAAATCACCGGCAGCGGCAAAGTCACCACCGCCGAAAAATAGGGGTGTGAAGCGAGTACAGTCGCCAACTAGGACTGGGTAAGGAGAGAATCTTGCGTTTGCAAATTTGTCTATCAGAATAGTATCTGTTTTGTGGATATTATTGAGCTATATTTATAAAACTGATTAACACATTTTTGCCGCCAAATAATTGGGATGACAAGCGGGTGCAGTCGCCAACTAGAACGGGGTATGGAGGCGAAATATAATAATGGGGCTGGATTTCGGTATTTTGATGCTATTTTCTGGTATCTTAGAAAATGACCCAAAAGCGTACGGATTGGATTTGTAAGGAAACTTGAATATAATCTTTTGTCGACATCAAGCTTTTGGTGCGTGATATTCATTTTTCTTCTTTTAAGAACCAAACATACCCAAGTGTCTAAAAACAAAATATCTACCACCGTAGGGTTTCTGATAGGGTATTGAAAATATCCATTATGAATTGGTTGATACTATGTTTTAGGATTTTGATCAAAATTAAAAACATGAAGTTAGAGTTTTAGTTGCTTTTCAATATTTTAGTGAGTCTCCAGCACGGAGTCGTGTGAAAATCAGTGCTCCAACTACGAAAAAGACAGCATCACCACGAACAACAGCCGCAGCAGGTATTGTTCCTGATATTTGTCGATAAGTTACTATTCTCTATAAAGATAGATAAACACAATAAAATCTCAATTTGTCGTAGGCTTTAGGCCTAAGTGTGCAAAACCCATCGACCATGTTATGTTATATGATGGACTTTTTGAAGAAACAGCATTGCTTAGAATCTATATTTTTCAGCTGTGTTATATAAATAGGGTCTTATTAAACTATGACAAAAATTTAGACCATGTAAAAGTGGTTCATAAATCAGTTTATAGTTCGACATGTGACTATCAAGTTACTGCTAAGTAAACACTCGTAATGAATAACGAAGTCAATATGTTTCAGCAGGAAAAAAGAAGCCGGGCCGTCCCAAAGTCAGCGTAGGTGTTCAGACATCTCCAGGATTGAAAGGGTTAAAACGAAGCAGGGAGAAGAAAAGATAAATGATACCATTGTGTGTTCATATGAAACTGTCAGCAAACCTTTGATTACAGGGTGTCGCTTAATCTATGAATTATTGGAAGTTGATGTATTGTTAAGGGTATTGTGTAAAATGTGAAATTATTATATTCTATCTCGCTTATTGTTTTATAAAATAAATGTCATTAATTTTTATATAGTACAACATGTTCATTATAATAAAGTCAGGACTTGATTGGATAAAAATTTGTATCCCTACATACCGATACTATTGGTGTTCCTATATGAAAATAATAATATCAATGATATTGTCATATGTATAAAAATGGTAGAAGAATCGATAGACCGATTAGTGACTAAATACAAACGAAGAAGTTATCAAAATATTTAGAATTATTGCCGATTCTGTCATGGCTTGTTTCTGTATTTGAACATAATTATGTGGAATGTTTATGACATAGGCCTACTTCACTATATATTTAATGTATTTTTTTTGCACCAGTTATAAATTATATAAATTGTTCAATTGTATCTATAAAAAATCGCATTTATTTATTTAAGGCGATTTCAAAATACTGTTCATGTATCTCTATCAATTTTACAAAAAAAAAAACATAATTTATGTACCGGTAATTTCACTTAAATTTTTGTATTTAATCAAGACATGCATTTATATATGTTTTATGTACCGTAATTACCGGTGTATTACCCGCACCGGTGTATAACCCGCACCCTCCAAAATTGGAAGAATATGTTTTTAAATTCGGTGTATAACCCGCACCGGTGTATAACCCGCACCCCTTAGATTTGGAAAAAGGTCGATTTACAGTGAAATAAAATATCCATACAATGCAGTGAAATACCAAAACTATCAATTATTTTTAAAAATACCTTCACAGTTTAGGTATTTTTTTATAATTGATATCTTAAAACTATCTATTATTAAAAAAAAAAAAAACACTTTTCCCCATATTAACTTCCCCTCTTTTCACAACTCAAAAATCACTACTATCCCATATCTGTCATAACCCCCAAATAGTCGTCTCAGTAAATACATCTGACATGATAAGGCTATAAAAAGCAAATACCCATTTGAGTCACCCAGTATCTTATAAATGCTACTCACTTGTTATTCAGTGTCGCTCGCTAATCTCTCAGCATCACTGAGCCTCTGATTGTGTAATAGCAAAACCCCACTATGATAAGGTTATGCATATTCTGGTGTGCGGTTTTATAGTCAAAACCAAGCTTTTGTGATATCTCTCATTTTTGAAAATCTCAAAATGACCATTTTATGTTTTTGAATTCGGTGTATTACCCGCACCGGTGTATAACCCGCACCCAGGTATTTCGTTTGTAAAATCGGTGTATAACCCGCGGGTTATACACCGGTAATTACGGTACTCTCTGTAAATAAGATTTTAATGTAGATTTATTGAGAATAAACTTTTGATTCCTATATAAAAACTTCTTTATTATATAGTACTTGCTGTTTAGGGGTGTGACGGTTCGAACCGAGAACCGCGTACCGAGAAAAATTCACGGTTCGGTTCGAACCGAAAACCGAAGACCCAAATTTCGGTTCGGTTCGGTTTTTTCATCATTGTAGATATTTATGCTATTTTGAAACTTTATATCACATATATATAGTTTTCTATTATTCACCTATTTAAAACACATACAGAGTAAAATATAATTATAATAATAGGATATTTTAAGGTTTTGTTTGCACTTTACATGCGGTTTTATATGCTTTATTTTTATTCTGTTTCAATCTTCATAAGGCTCTGTTTTTACTTTATTTGTAGAGCATTGGTATGGTTCTTAAAAGAAAAATACTTTAAGAAGTTTAGATATTTCATCAATGAAGTTAAATAAATACAAAGTAAAAAAAACCTAGTGGATATATCCTCGGCATTTGATGTCGTGAATCACGAGATATTTCTATCGCGAATGCAAAATTCACAGGACATTGGTGGTGCTGCCAAAACTATCGTACATGCTTAAAAAAAATCTCAAAGCTAGATTCCAGCTAGATTGCAATTCCCTGTATGTGAACCTCCCGGATAAACTTCTGACTTAGTTGCAGAGCGTTTTCCACGAAGCCGCAAGGTTGGTCACGCGTTCTGTACGATATGATCATATTAGTCAACCTACACTGGCTGAGCGTCAAGGAACGTATCGAGTACAAAATGCTAACGACTCGTTTCATTTCTGCAGTAAAACTTGACATGTGAGGCTGAGGCTGACCATTATTACCCAGTTTTGAATCATTCACGTACAAAATAGAAATGGTAAAAAGTTAATTGAAAATACTAATAAAAACAATATTTTCGGGACATTATCCATTTATACAATATGGACTGTGTTCATGTGTAAATTCGAAATGATCTCCATGCAATATGACGCCTAATGTTAATTTGCTAAATTATTTTCTTTTACGACACACTTTTCTTTAAATACCGATTTAGTGCAGCCTTAATCATGTCATTAATGCACTGATTTCTTGCGCTCGCGCCTCCGGCGCTCACAAGCACAATTAAAGAATTGGAATCAAAGTTTTAGGCAAACAGGTTAAACACTCTTATGACAATAAAGACGATATCCATACTTCTGTTTTGGGGTAAATATGTCTTACTTATACAATATATCTATACGGCGCACACATTTTGAAAATGGCGCACACAAAGTTTGACTGTGCTCGAAACTGAAATTCTGGAATTATCCTTACTAATGTATCGTTTTTATGTTACACAAAAACGCTTTATAAGAAAACCCAGTATCGTAATAATAATAGATTTAATAATTGAAAAAAGAATAATAATAAAAAATAACATATGTTTTATTGCATATTTTTATGAAATATATAGATATATGTATAAAATTATATGATATATATCATTCTATATATATATATATATATTTCATAATGTATGTATATTCAAAGTGATATTTTTCATTAACATATAATATGAACGTGGGTTTATTTGTGCATAATTTAAATTGATTTATATCGCATGTGTCACTCAGCAAACACGTTATATGTAATGAATTGTTTACAGGAGTTGAACCTTAACTGGTTTATAAAATGGGCGTCATCTATTTAAATAGTCAATATAAAGGCCTTTGTGAAAAAAAAAACCGTTAAAAAACCGAACCGAACCGAGGTTTTTTGCTGTACCGAACCGAACCGAAGGATTGGCGAACCGTCACACCCCTATTGCTGTTGCAAGTCAAAGAGCATTCATCGTACATAATCTGTACCATAATTATTACAATTACTGAGCTTCAGATCCTCCAAGGTCTAGAGTGCAAACGTTACAAAAGCATGAGCCACCTACATTTGTACATGTAATTCGTAAGTTTTAAATATTTGATTGTCAACTCGTTTATACCAAAAACTACTTTGGCAAAATACATACATTTTAGTTTCGCTTTTATGCAGAAACATTCTAGCTGGCTAGTGTTTCACTAGTATAGAGTAACTTTCTCTACAACATATGTCTCGTTCTCGGTGATGAAGCGGACGTCTTTCAGTTCCTTAATAATCATAAATCTCCGCCATGCCCGCGGATTAGCGCGAACCCCACACAAGACATGTCAACTAATTTGCTCCCATCGGCCTACATCTATTCTCAGTCCTTTTAATATATTTAATCTTTAAAAAAACAATAAATTCCAGTAATCCATTAGCTATACAGTATACCTGTATATGTTACCGTCAATCTGTGAAAACCGCGTATGTCTACATACGCTGAATTTTTTAGGCAATGTCGACATACGCTGGTTCAATCAGCGTATGTCGA
>LQRL01175338.1:6450-22203 GCA_001703475.1 Hydroides elegans
TGTAAGTTATTTCCCTTTGGGTGGAGGTATTCTTTTCGGTTATTTATCTTTGATAAATCAAAATTTCGTATTTTGACTCGCGAGATTCTCAAAAGATAATATATCTTTTTAAACTATAAATATTTATGAGAGCTTTCAAGAGCAAATATATTATTTAACCATAAATATTGGTGTGTTTCAAAATTTCACTCTCCCTTTAAATCTGTATCGTGTCAAAGGTAGTTCGAAAGTAGGCCTACTAGACTATATATTATGAACACATCTACAGTCACTTGCTTTAATTTGGAATATCAAGTTGAGGGACGCATGGATCTGATATACCTGAATTATCATAAATGAATTTGATTGTGAAAGGTACTAAAGGGTCTTAGCTTCAATTTGATATCACTTTCACTTTTATCGACTGAGTGGTTGCGACACAGTACCTGCTTCTTTCGACGAGGGTAGAGGAGGAAAATTCACAAATTAGTGCATTGGTATACCGAGCCTCAACGAATACTGTTTGTGTACCGTAGACAGCAGACTCTCAATGTGCCTCTTTTCTATTGTTTTTTTTTACGATTTGGTTTATTGTACACAATCAAACAAAATGTTATACTTACTGATTTTATGTTAAGTCTAAAAATCAATTTAAATCGGATGTCGCAATCGAATGAAAGATATGATCGGCAACAAATTTGTAATGTCCATTACATTATATCCTTAACATCATTGTCATTGCCATAGCAATACATTTTCTTACAACCTCAAACTGGATGAAAAGTACTCACTATTATGTTAAAGGAGTTTTAAAAAAGTCTTTGGTCTTATTAGAATCTGATCATGGCGATGGAATACCGATATTTCAAAGGAAGACTCAGTATACCAATGCACAAATTTGTGAATTTTCCTCCTCTACCCTCGTCGATAGAATCAGGTACTGTGTCGCAACCACTCAGTCGATATCAATAAAAGTTATATCAAATTGAAGCTAAGACACTGTAGTATGTTTCACAAGTAAATCTATTTATGATATTCCAGGTATGTCAGATCCATGTATCCCTCAACTTAATATTCCAAATTAAAGCAAGTGACTGTATATAAAAAGAGACGGCGATGGCTATACTTTGATTCCAAATATCTGTATCAACTTACAATACACTTTAAAAACACATATACAGTTCATAGACAATTATTATTTCCGCAGTATATGGGATGTACAAGGCAGGGGTGGTAAAATATTACATATTAAACGAAAAAATCCTTATATCTAATAAACATAAGTTTGAAACAGCACAGGCACCTAGCTTATGCATAAATATCTGTTAAGGGGATCAAATTTTAACCTTTCGCTAAAAATAGAATTTAGTCCTTTCGTTTTAAAATATAAAACATAGTGTCATTTATTCGTTCAATGTCTAAAATATATAGGACTATTCAGGTGCTAAGTTCAAACCAAATATCTTTTCGAGCTTTTCGAGTCTCTTTGTGCACAATTCTTTTGACGACTCGATAAGTTTAAATTAATGCGCAGTTAAATCGGATAAAAACGAAACTAACCTTATTTTTCATCAATTTTTGAAATATCGCTATATTAAAGATATATATTAATTTTCAATGATAAAATCATAATTAACAATGGAAAGTGGCTATATAGCTGTTATAGCCATAGATTTTGGCACAACATTTAGTGGCTATGCTTTTTCTATGAAAAGCTCGAAAGACGATATAAAAATGAACAAGAGTTGGGGAGCAGAAGTTGGATTTCAAGCGTACAAAACACCAACAACGGTTCATATTCGGCCTGATGGAAGCTTCCATTCATTCGGATTTGAGGCAGAAAATGAATTTGCTGATATGGACCAAGAAGAAATAGATGAAGGGTATCAATTGTTCCAGCGGTTCAAAATGGAGTTGTATGGTAGAAAGGTGAGTATTGAAAATGAATTTCATGTACATACATAACCTGAGAATACATTTTCATTCATGAGTATATCGAAATATACTACAATATTCTTATATCGTCTATCTGAATATACTCGATAACAAAAGAAGGTTTTTTTTCCATTTTTCATTGCAATAGAAGTGGAACCAATTAAAACAAGTTGGTTAGTTTAGGTTATGTTGATAATAGCTGTCTCGCAAATCTAACAAACTTAAATCCAGTTGACGATTATCTCGTTCGTTTTATCGAAGGGCAAAGAAACATCGATTTCAATCATCATTCAATGAGTATCGGAAGGAGAGAAAAACGCTATGTTCTTTAGATAGTATATGGTTTTCAAAAAGGTTACTCAAAAACGGCGATAAATAATTAATTTCCATGCGACATGCGTCTCAGCGAACATCGTAAAATGTCGGAAAAACGTTTTTTTTTACGCTTAACGGTGAGCACAACCTTAATTACATTGCATGATAAAAGCGGCATGATAATACGATAGCTCACAGGCTCTTAACTCTGGTAATTGCACTTTGAATTCCAGTTGCTCCATAGCCTATCTGTTATTCTCGAATAAACTCGGTACAGTTTTAAAGGGATAATTTAATCTGGTTGTATTGACGAAGCGTTCGAACGAAAATTATCATTGTCAATATTATCTTCAAGGATGCGCAAAATAGAAAAATACACCAACAGGTCGTTGTTGTCATCGTTTGCAATATACACGATGTCGCAAAATTGATAGAAAATACGCTCGATATGAGCGTGGTTTCGCGCAAACAATCGATTATAAAGTGAATACGCTTTAAAAAGGTAAGAACATTAAAATCTAGAGTTACGAGTTAAGAGTAAATGTTTAACTGTCATTTTAGCCGCGTAAACATTCCCAAATTGAATAGAATACTTCGATCTGTTTATCGAGGCGAACGCTTGCGCGCATGATTGCTAGTGCTTTGAAATCGACCATCAGATTGTCGGACACATGCATAAAAATTAGTTTTTTTATTGATGGAAAACTGAAGCTACGCATTAATCAAAGGTACACTTTTTTTCGATAAAGATCGTGCTTCGAAGTATCCAAAAATTAGCGAAACGTAATTTTCGAAACTGTTGTAAGCTAATCAATAGAGCATTAAAACCAGTGAAGGCGGTATTTCACATATTCAAACTGTGTTTTGAACGATTTTCCAAAAACTTGCACTTCCGGTGCCATGGGTCGGGCCATTCGGGAAATACTTTAATTAACTCCAGTGACTGCCGCAATTAGCTTGAATATTTTAATATGCAACTAAAGAGTCCAAATGAACAATTTCCTGTAAACTTTCTTGCAGGATATTTCAAACACCCATGAAATCAATCTTAGAGGGTTTGTTACTCGCTATTTCGTTTGTGCAGGCGTTAGAAAATAATCAATTACAAATATAGAGTCGTAAAAAATATCAAATTAAATCACATAATGTGATGTTTAATTTGGTACAAATCGACCAAATAATTTTTGAGTTACATGGATTTGAAGAACCGGACACTTATTTTGTTGTCGAGTATATTTAGATGCTGACAATGTTTTTATATGTGTTTCAAGTTTATAAAGAGTTTCACAACAAAGTTGCAGATGTTGAATGACCATAGCATAAAGTAAACCTTGTCCATAGTATGTTGTTTTCTCTCTATGTTCTTTAGCAATCAAAAATTAAGACCTATTTTGTTCAAATTAAAGTAAAAATTTAATTGTATTTAACATTTTATTTTGAAATGATATAAAAATTTATTTCTACAGTTCGCCCTGAGAAATGTTTTTTTCTGTTTGGCTAATACACAAATCATATAAAGTTTATTGTCTCTTCCCAGCAAACACTGAATCACACATGAGATTTCGTGAGACTCACACGAATCTCATTGTATGAGTGTCACATTGTAAGGCTTAGGTATGTTAGCTAGCCTAAGACTCACCAGATCTTTCTTGTCTCACAGGACTCAAAAAAGTGTCGACTTTTTGGTCTTATGGGATATCACAGAGTGTGTCTTAAGTCAAATCATTGTGGTTACTGGGTTACTATGAACATCCAAGGGAAATGATAAGAAATATGTTTGTTTTATAGTATAAATATATACTAAAGGACAAAAGTTCTGCACAATTAAAAGTAAAAATTATATATATAAACAAGGAGTGGAAGGATTTGATTCAAATGTTCACACACAATAGACATAATATCACTCACTCTTGCAGATTCCGTTTTTAGTTTCGAAACCTTAACCAACGAATGGTTGCCTGTAGCTTGTATAGGTACTCCATACGTCGATCAGTTTTCATAAGGCCATGCTGCTCTTGTGTTGTTTTACGCCTGTTGGAGCTCTAAGCTCTGTCTTTGGTTATCACGTACGGGTCCAACGAAGACTCCTCGTAGTTGAATATAAGTTTCGCGCAAACGTGTTGGCGCTTATCCTCGGATTATGCCGACCATGTATTGTCCCTATTTTGAATGTGCGTGGGACACATTTCTTCTTTTGTTTCTTTTAAACGTCTCACGAGACGCTGAAAATTGTCCTATGGACGTTAAAATGCACAACATCGTGTGAGGCTCCAAGCACACAGACATGCCTATAGCTCGTTCCGTTTCGATATCGGAAAATCGTGTCATCTTTGATCTTAGGGCGCAATCATTTTTTTCGTTTTGACTTGAACTTCCCTTCGTTATACTACAACGACATGATTTTCGCCACCATAGATAAAATGTATACGCCCAATAGGCCCTGAATAGTTTATATCACATTTGATATAGTATTGACAGGTTGATACAAAGTATTGAAAAATCATTTTACAGTATGGCTGTTAACACTATGTAAAATTGACTTCCCAAATTTTAGAGCAATTCGGCAGAAATATATTGAGGTATTTGGAAAATTAAAACAAATGAATAAATGGTGCATTCTTTTTTGTCCTTAAGTATATATGTATGTCACCGATGGGTATAGGATAAAGCACGGGCAAACCATTAGGCGACACGAGGCGTTAATGCAAAAATAATTGAAAGCTCTGGAAAAGTGTGGATGGGAATGTTCCGAGATATACAACATAAATTATGTTCATTTATTTCCTGCAGAATTTGGATTCGAAAATAAAAATCAAATCGAGCAGTGGAAAAGAGAAATCAGCTATCGACATATTTGCCCATGCTCTACGTTATCTCAAAACACACAGCTTGAAAGCAATATCGAAACCCCTGGCTCAGTAAGTAGAGCTTAATTATTCAGATATATATTATCATATACTTTTAATGAGAGTTTCGAATGCAACAAATTGTTATGCATATGATTTTTTTTGTTGCGAGTAGAGACAGCAACTAATTAGCCTTTCCATATAAAACATTTCTTTCCTTTGCCTTTCCTTAGTTTGATAGATTCGCTTTGATCCTAATCAAATAGCTCATGAAATCAAATTGATAAAATAAGCATTACTTAAGTATGAGAATGGTTATTATTTATATAAGCCTATTTAGGTTATATTAAGAACAACGAATGAACGTTTGATAGTTATTATTAAATATGCTATGGTATATTTGCACACGAACGTAGTTCTCTAAATACAGAAATAATTTGCCTAACATTTAATAAACGAAATAACATACATGTAAAATGATATATTTTTTTATAATTATTTAGACTCTATTTAGACAATTATAAAACATACAAATAACAATATGAACATGAGAGTCTCTATATTGTGCCAAGCATCGTAGTAATATGAGTATAAATTACTGTTACTAGACCGAGCAGAGCAGAAATACGTTCGATGGGTTATTACTGTGCCGGCCATTTGGAATGATACGGCTAAGAAATTCATGAGGCTTGCTGCAAAAAAGGTAAGGGTGAAATCATTTAGATATATATATGTATATATAACTTGATACAAACCAACGTTCTAACATCAATTATTTCTTTTAAAGATTTTATTGCACGTAGGGGCTGTTTCTTGTACGTTGGGGCTTGATTAAATGTTTTGAAGCATTCCATTCTACAACAGAGTACAATAATCTCCTGAATCTGAATGTTGTGTTTTCTTTATTGCTCAAAAACCGTTGATACAAGAAAGCAATATTTGCAGTGTCATTGTTGGGCGATAATATAAAATATAGATATTAACAATCAGGGTTACGTTGGTAATCAGTGTGTTAATCAATCATCGTAGATGAAAAGAAATAACCAATTTGCCATCGATTATGCAAGTATAAGTCTATGTTGATAATACTGCATACAAATTATTTTGGTTTAACATTTCTTAACATCAAGTCGAGTAACATATATAGGTAAATTGCACCATGTATTATAAACTTTTAAAATGCACACTATAATTACGTCCATGTGATTTCGGTAAGCGATGTACTCTTACCATAAAATCAGTAACATTATATTATAGGCTGGACTGGTAGAGAACATGATTTCTCCCAATCTCATCATAGCGCTTGAGCCAGAAGCTGCAAGTTTGTACTGCAGAACACTTGCATTGGAAAAGTTCATTGGAATGAGTCGCGTCTCTGGGACAATGTCAATGAAGCCAGGCGAAACATATATGATCGTAGATTGCGGAGGTATGCTCTTATATGTATAATAATATCTGAAGTCAAATTTAAGATTACATATTTTCATATGCTATCTTAAAATCAAAGCCAGAACTTGAGCCACATAAGCAAATAGCCAGAACGAGTTATTGTCCTAGGTAATATGGGTATTTTACGTATCTTTTCAATGCTTAGTTCATTATAATTTTGTACAACTGCACCATTCTCCTAAATAAAATAATGATTTTTTCTTAAGGTGGCACAATTGACATAACCGTTCACGAGGTCCAAGCCTATGGCAAAGTACGCGAAGTAAAAGAAGCTTCTGGTGGTCCTTGGGGAGGAAACTGCGTCGATAAGAAATACCATGAGCTTCTTGACCAGGTATTTGGAAGAGATTTCATGAATCACCTGAAGCGAGATAATCCAAGCGTGTGGCTCGGAATGTTGGTAGATTTTGAAACAAAGAAAAGATCTGCTCATCCCGATAATGCAACAGGGGTCAATATAACGCTGACACTTCAATTTGCTAAGGCATACGAAGAGAAAACGGAAGAGATGTTATAAGTTGCATCAAGTCGAAGAAACAGCTGGGTGTGAAGTACTCCAATGGTATGCTCCGAATTGCAGGCGACAGGTTGGTAGAAATGCATTCGGAAGTGATCCCTAAGATCAAGAATCACCTAAACAAGCTCCTTCGCGACTGCAATGCTCACAGTGTGTCCACGATGTTCGTCGTTGGTGGATTTGGCGAATCGGCCTATATACAAGAGTTTCTTAAATCGGAATTTGGCCAAAACGTACAGGTCCTGGTACCAGAGGAAGCAGGAATGTGCGTCATGAAAGGTGCTGTTGCGTTTGGTCACAACACAGAAGTAATCACAAGCAGGGCTGCAAGGTACAACTATTGTGTATGTACTCGTCGATTGCCTAAAGAAAGTGATGACCCTTCTCGTATTGAGGTGATTCCGGATGTCGGAGAGCGAGTTCGTAGTTTGAATCGATTTGTCAGGAAAAATCAGATCATCAAAATTGACGAGGAGGTGACAAAGCCATTGAATCCGATGACAGGGGATATCAGCACTTTCGCAATAAACCTGTATACAACAGAAACCGACACCGATGATCCAAATGACCCAGACGCGACGAAGATTGAAACCATTGTGATGTCAAGTCCAGATGTTTCAAAGGGAAAGAACAGAAATATCAACGTGTGCCTTCGTTTTCGGGGAACGGACATTCTCTTCAAGGCAACAGACGAAGAGTCTGGAAATGTAGCAGAGTCGGCAGTCACGTTTTAAGTATTTACTATGAGCCTGTGCTGCAAATACGTTGGTACCGTTGAACTTGTAAAGACACCGAAAATGATTCAGTTAAAATTGTGACGAACAGATTGATAACTTAACACCGGCTCTATAACAAACCTCTAAGCATCTACGAAGTCAATTCGATATTATATACATTCTAGTGGTATCTAAATATATTAGCCGAGATTATCAAATGAAAAGACGTGCCAACATATCATGAGACACTTAATATTGAATCTTGTGTATCATTCATTGTTTATGTAACCAATTTTACATTATAGACAACAGTTTATATTTTATATGCTTGCTATATGAGGTCGAGGAGGTGACGAAGACCATGAATCAGTTGAAAAAAAATACATCAACTTAACAACTGATACATTTTAATACAACCGAAACTTGCATCTACGACATAGATTTTATATTGTATATATTCCAGTGGTATTTCAAAATATTTGCCATGAGACCATCAAATGAAAATATGTGCCAACATATACTAAGACACTAAATATTAAATCATGTGAATCTTTAATTGTTTATGTAGCACTATTTATATTTTAGACAACAGTTTATATTTTAATGTCTCTGCATATTATATTGATTTGTAAATATGCTTGCTATATGAGGACGAGTTGTGTGAAAAGGAAAGAACAGAAATATTCACGTGTGCCTTCACTTTGGTTGAACGGACATTCTTTTCAAGGCAACCGGCGAAGAGTCTGAAAACGTAGCAGAGTCGTCAATAAAGTTTTAAGGATAATCTTTGATCATGTACCTTAAATAAATGTGGGACAAAGTCGATATGATACCGAAATGGAATCAGCTTATAAATGTGCCTAACGGATCTAATTTGCACAAACATAGTAGTTTTACATATTGAATATATTCAAGTGACATTAAGATAGGTTAACAAAGGAATCCAGCAAATGATAGACATAGCAACGTTCTTTCTAAGACGCCAAATATACAGTTATGTATATCTTTAATAGTTTTTGTAACACTATCTCTGTTATATACAATAGTTATATATCATAATGACTTATTGTGTATTGATTTGTAAATATGCTTTCTATCTCAACCGTTAACATTTTAGCATGTAATCTACCCGAAAACATATATTATAGTAACTTGTTTAATGATTACAATGATTGATTTGTTATATGAAATTGCAAAATTTGTTATGAAATAATATTATCTAAAAATATATATATAATTTGAATGTATCTAAGGGTTATCCAGATTTGTATCAAATTAACGATTTTATGAACTTTAACTGAAGATCTTGTTGTCACTAAAACAATATGAATAAAGTATTTTAACAACGTATGCATTTCTTTATCTTAAAATAAACGTTAACATGTTTTTCATTGCTTTCCAACCATTGCATATTTAAGTTTCGTCACATGTCCGAAACAGTCGCCTTTTATCTTGCTTTAGACAATAAATAAATTAGTAAAGAAAGAAATGCATTTTTTTCAGAATTAGGAGTTATCCACAAAACGTGCGGCGTCACGGTTTTATAAAACACCAACTGGATCTAAATCCAAATATACCCAGGAACTAACAATTCATTGCAAAACATCATGCTTTTGTGTAACGTTTTGTTTTATGTTACTTATCATTTTATCTTTCATTTACAAACTGTCAATTATAATATGAACGAATAATGGACCAGTTAACGTTACAAAAGCTTTGATGTATCATATTAATTCAAAAAATATATCATTTATACATTATGATCAATGATCATTGATATAATAGATTCAAACATATGTTTACATGTCTACCCGCATAATGTATAACGAAATCCAAAAATAATTGACTTTATTTCACAGCGTACACCTATCTATTAAACGCAATTAGATACAGAGTTGATTTGTTTTGTCACTTTCAAATATACATTTATGTATGAAATATTTGTTCTAAAAAGCTGCTTATTTATATTTCAAAACGTCATTTCAATCGAATAGATAGGCGATCTCCGCTTTTATACTCTACATCTATTTTATTTGTTATAGATTTCAGTATTCTTAACTTCAAAAAAGCTTTATACGTATGTGACAATTTGAGTTACATATTCATGTTTAATTCGTTTTAATCCACATTTAACAAATCAATTAACAAAATATTTGCTATATCTTTATAGGTTATAAGACGCTTGTATAAAAAATGTTTATGCATATGACGGAATGCCTTTTTATCTTATTGTTAATATTTTAACGTTTAAAAAATCTAGCATTTTTGTTGGATATATATATAATGCTCGAAACGCATCTAATGAGAGCCAATAAAATTATCCATAAAACATATTTTGTATCAAACAAATTAGTCTATTTGTCAATAAATGGCATGAGAAGTCCACAACAATGTAATTTATTAATAGTGTTTTTTCATAGATGCATATCTGATGGGTCATATCTCAAATAAAGTTCAATCTTAACTTATTGCACTTTTTGCAAAAAAAATAACATACATTATTCGATAATCATATTGATCATATCCATATCAACTAGTCAGGTATATATATAATAGCTTTTGCAGTGCTTCGGTTATCACGTTCAAGATGAGGTCATGGTCAATAATCCACTTGGTTTTTTAGCTTGCAAAAAATCTTATTATGTCATTTTGATGTTATCTGAAATCGTATTATATTCAATCCTTTTAGAAATGTGTAAGCTCGTTGTCAAAATGAAATTTTGATAGGACCCCGTTTAACGCGCTTTGTGTGTGCTGTTTAGTCAAGTAGATTTAACCAATGAATATAATTTATCTTTATGTATAAGAGGTATTAACGAAACAATTAACATTTTGTTTATCTGTTATGACTAGGATTGTTCTAAAGAATAACAAAGGGCTCCCAACGACACATGTTTTGAAAAGTTGTTAAATCAAATTTACGGACAACAACCATTGTCACGGTTTATTGAACGTTGAAATTTGGCAAAAAGGTGTTCTTTTCCCCGAGCCAGCTGATCAGTTTCTCCTTTTCTAGCCAGCTTGAAACAGAAAGGAATATTTTTTGCGAAAATTAAAATCAGGAATAAAATCAAAAAGTATATTGTAAAATAAATCACATTTTGTAGATAACAGTTTATTATACAGTTGCAAGCAATATTAATCAATTTCGAAATGAATTTTCTCAGTGCTTGAAAAAATAAAGAAATTATTTCAAACTCCTCAAATCCCCAAGCCGAAATAAAATTTCTCATAATTCCAAGCAAACTGGAATTGGGAGGGTAAGACCTTTTTTGGGGGAACAGCTCGTGGGGGTGTTATTTAATAACGAATGGGCATATAAGATATCTGTTTATCATGTTTAACCTTGCATGCTATGATATTGTCGCTAAAAAGCTCATTTATTTAGTAAATGTACCTGAAGAAGTTGAATATGAAGGCCTTTGATAAGATGCTATGACTGTCTGGGAACATAAATAACACTTGACTGTATCAACTGCATTTACTTGGTTTTGATTTGGTTTACCTTCATACATGAATAAAAATATCGAAGGAAAAATAACACACGCATATATCTATAATGGCAGATAAATATTTTGCTGTAATAGCTATAGATTTCGGCACCACATTTAGTGGTTATGCATTTTCTTTGAAAGGATCAGAAGATGATATAAAAATGAACAAAAGTTGGGGAGCAGAGGTTGGATTTCAAGCGTACAAAACACCAACAACCGTCCTTATTGCACCAGATGGAAATTTTCATTCATTCAGATTCGAGGCAGAAGATGAATTTGCAGATATGGACAATGAAGAGATAAGAAAAGGCTATCAGCTATTCCAAAGATTCAAAATGGAATTATATAAACACGAGGTAAACTAAGCTTTGCATGTACCCTGAAAACAGTATGAAATGATATGATATAAATATAAAAGTGTTACTTTTTTCAGATACAGTTCTGATGAAAAGTTTGAATATCATGACCAAAAATTAAAAACTTAATACAATATTGCACACTTTCTCACAAACTTGTTAATCATGAACCGTTCAAGCGCGCTCTTACTTGATTCGGTCATGTGCGTAAAATGATGTTCGTTTTTGATAGCGGGTAAATATCACAGTTTCTACCACACATGTAATAAAAAAAAACATATCCATCCTTAGCACTTAGATACGAACATCAAAATCAAATCAACTAGTGGAGATGAAAAATCAGCACTAGAAATTTTTGCCAACGCGTTACGCTTCCTGAAAACACACAGCTTGGAAGCAATTTCTTAGCCTCTGGCTGAGTAAGTGAAACTAGGCAATCTATTTCAGTGTTTTAAATCTAAAACAATGTTCACGTTGTAAGGGGACATTATATATACATTTTACACGTGAATGTGGTTAGGGTGATTGCATACGTTTATTGAGTGCTATGATAAGCCTTATGACGAATGTTATTCTGAAGTATCTTCATTTATGGGGTTTTCCACCAACAATTTTTAAAGATAAATATCTTCATTGATTTTTATGTAAATAGTTCGTTGCGTTGAAAATAATTCCATAATACTTTGTTATTTTCATATCTTTTCATAAATTATATAAAATATTATAAAGTTTGATTTGATGAGGAAAAAGGCTTTCAGCATTGTATGAACATATACCGTTTTGTGATTTGTGGTTTTGTGAGAACACAGTTCTAAAAACAAACACTTACAGTTTTGTTTGAATGCAGTTATAAGTAAAATATCGATTCGCGTACATATTTCTGTTAATAGACCGATCACTCGAAAAGAAATTCGCTGGGTTATCACAGTGCCAGCTATTTGGAATGACACGGCTCAGAAATTCATGAGGCTTGCAGCAAAAAGGGTGAAAAAACTTTAAAACATTTAAACTTTTGATATTCATCTATATGTAAATAGCTATAGCTATCAAGAAAACAGTGTCTCATAAAGGGTGATAAACACATCTCTCCGAATCATCACGTTATGGAAATGTTATATCGTCAAGTGGACTTAAAACATAGTAAGGTGGTTTTGAATTGGTATATTTTTGTATAAGATACAATGTTAACTCTTAATAATCGTGATTACAGGCAGGGCTTGTTAAAAGTATGATTTCACCAAAGCTCATCATATCACTAGAACCAGAGGCTGCAAGTTTGTACTGTAGGACACTGGCCATGGATAAATTATTGGAAGGGGCCACGAACGTGGAGCAGTAGCAATGAAACCGGGCGAAACATATATAATCGTGGATTGTGGTGGTATGTTTGTGATTAACACATGCATAGAGGGAATGTGATAAACAAACGATTATTAAAAAAACTTCAAATGAAGTTGCATAATCTTGTGCAGTTCCCATATATACTATAATAACACTTCATATGATTTAGGAAAAAAATGGGGATTTATTTCCCTAAACATTTGAAGTATTATTTTTATTGTTTTACATTTCTATTGGTTTACCAAGACATTTGTTCAAAATATTATTACTATTCATGCGAAAGATATTTGAAAGAAATGTTTATCCATTTGCTATAAACAAATAACGTATGTCTATTTGAATATCTCAATAATGTGCAAATAAAAAAAGTTCTTCATTTATCTGTAATATAGTATCAACTTTACTTTTGAATATCAAATATGTTTCATAGTATTACCCATGTTAACTCAATTGCTATTTTTTTTCAAAGAAAAAATATCAAACAAACGTTTTATTGAAAAAAAAACACGTTCGCGTTTTGATTTATCGCTGCATGCCGTTTCAACAATGAAAACCACACGTGACGCAATTTCGTAAACAAGTAGTAAAACACGTGCTTTCTATGTGATGTTTGTTATTTTTACGTGTGACGCAACACTGCCATCAAGTTTTTACAATGTTAATTACCAACACAATCAGGCAAATATGTAATAGAGTAATTAATTTCCTTTTCTCTTTTTCAAGGAGGCACAATTGACATCACAGTCCACAAGGTTCTTAACAACGACAAAGTACAAGAAGTGGATGGAGCGTCAGGTGGACCCTGGGGAGGTATCTATGTTGATAAGAAATACCACCAACTATTGGATGACATTTTTGGCAAGGATTTCATGAATCATCTCAAACGTCACCACCCTAGCGTCTGGTTCAACATGCTCAAAGATTTCGAAATCAAGAAAGGGAAGGCAAGTCCCGGCAAAACGGGCGGGGTGAATATTGTGCTGTATCTTCAATTTGCTAAAGCATTTGAGGAACAAACTGGACAAGATGTTGAAAAATATCTGAAATCGAAGAAGCCTGTTGGTGTTAAATTCGCCAGTGGTATGCTGAGAATTTCAGGTGAAAGAGTGGCAAAAATGTATTCCGAAGTGATTCCTCAGATAAAATTACATCTGAATAAGCTGATTGGCGACAACAATGCCCTTGGCTTAACCAAGATGTTTGTGGTAGGCGGGTTTGGTGAGTGTGCCTTCATTCAGGAATTTCTCAAATCCGAATTTGGCAACAGATTGCAATTACTTATTCCAGACGACGCAGGAATGAGTGTCTTGAAAGGGGCGGTCGCGTTCGGACATGATACAGATATTATAACAAGTAGAGTGGCTAGGTTCAACTATTGTGTCGATGGTTTTAGATCACCTGAAGAAAACGATGACCATTATATCAATTCCAGGAGAACCGTACATATTTTAGAAACTTTGGTCAGAAAAGATCAGCCGGTCGAGATTGATGAACAGATCCATCGTTCCTACAGTCCCACAAAACGAAATCAAAATATTATTACATTTAACCTGTATACAACAGAGGCCGACACCGATGATCCCAATCACCCTACAGCAACACGAATCGAAACTATAGAGGTATCAAGCCCTGATGTGTCAAAGGGCACCGACAGACCCGTTCATGCTTTCCTTCGTTTTGGTGGTACTGACATTAGTTTTATGGCACTAGATGAAGCATCTGGAAATTTGGCCGAGGCCAAAATCACGTTATAAGACTAAGCTCTTGACAGGGGTACCTATGGAAGCAATTTAACAACGAATCCGATAGTTCCGTTTCATTGATTAAAAATGACAGTCAATCAATTAGATTCAACAAGACCTAATCACTTCTTGAAAAACACATTAATTCAAATATTTCATTTTTTTCAATCGCCATGCAGAAATAATCTTTTGATTTTTAATGCGAGCGAAATTCCATAACACATGTACTATATCTCTATCTTTTTTTTACGCTTTTAATGTTGCGTTTGTTGAGGAGCGTGCAAGTCTTTAGATTTGGTAGCATGTCAAAGTTTGACTGCACTCCGCCGTTATCAATCCAAGCCACTTTTATTTCGTGTACCATAGATCTTATGCTTAAAATGATTGCCATTGGTATCACTATTGCAATAGCATATAATCTCACTATAATTAGGCATCTCTGGGACCAGGGTTAATGGATTTGTGCGCAAAAAGATTCTCAGTTCTGAGACAGGTTCACACAAACACACTCATGGAGGATCAAATGCCTTAAAAAATTAAACCTATGTTGATTAGGAATATTATCCGAAGATATCATGTGATGTTTGCGACAAAGGAAACTAACACTACACTATAGATGAAGATCCTCGAATTTGTATGGCGATTTCTCGTAATAAAACGCCATTTTACTGACTGATAAGACATGATTAAAGAGTTTGCGTGGACTGGTTTGTGTTTTTCGATTTCAATATCACATATTTGAATAGATTTTACGATTAGCAATATAAGCAATTTCAATATCACATATTTGAAGAGATTAATGAATATATCACACGTTATCGCGAGTATCTATGGATTATAAAAACAAGACTCTCCAAGGACAGTGTGCCACACCTTGCACAACTTCAGTCAACCCTTATAACTAAAAGATAAAACATGTTTATTCGGTATAGCTTTATACCTTTTAACCGATTTTGTAAAAAGGATAAGTAAAAATACCCACACTCCTCGTAGATCACACCTACTTTGTGTTTTTACATGCAACAGGAGAAACGAAACCGAGTTTAACCATTATTATCAGTTC
>LQRL01175345.1:4077-16502 GCA_001703475.1 Hydroides elegans
CTTTTATATAGAGAAAAACTCTTTGTTGCTAGACCTTTCTCCTCCCACAGTTTTGACAGTAGAGCTTTCAAACTTTAACCAAAGCTTCTTTATGGTACCCTTATACCGGCTTGCGCTTTATAGGACGATTGACCCACTTGGGTCGCCATGGTGAACTTCGGCATTTTCGCCAATTTGGTCTTCTATATAGAGAAAAACTCTTTGTTGCTAGACCTATCTCCTCCCACAGTTTTAACAGTAGAGCTTTCAAACTTTAACCAAAGCTTCTTTATGGTACCTTTATACTGGCTTGTGCTTTATAGGACGATTGATCAACTTGGGTCGCCAAGATTGACCTCGCCATTTCCACCAATTTGGTCTTCTATATAGAGAAACACTCTTTGTTGTTATACCTATCTCCTCCCGCAGTTTTAACAGTAGAGTTTTCAAACTTTAACCGGAACTTCCTTATGGTACCCTCATACTTGCCTGTGCTTTATAGTTCGATTGGACCACTTGGGTCGCCATGGTGGACTTCGCCATTTTTGCAAAATATGGTCTTCCATAAAGTAAAAAAAGTCTATGCCCATCCCGCATGACCATATACCGTCTGCTATCGGTAAGACAGGTCTTATGGCGTGTATTATATACACGACCAAACCTGCCGTAAGCAGAAAGGTTGGTCATGCGGGGGCTTGTGTCTTGGGTGATTGACTCATCGTTTATCTAATCGTGCAAACGCGTATTTTTTCCATTTAGGCATGCCTTCAAGTTGTTGATTTTAAAGTCTGTTGAACGTATCGATTGTTTGGATCTAAGACGTTACACACCTGGACTCATAGCTTAGTATTTAGTGTATCGACGTCATAAACCAAAGGTCGTGGGTTCGATCCTCGATTCTCCTCAAAAATAGTTTTCCTTTAGAAAATGCTAGAACAAATATTGATATTTATGTTGCCTCTATTAGATAACCATATTTCATCTGAACGTCTTTGATTTGTTATAATGGTCGGGTCATGTTGCACTCATACATATTGTTTGTTCATTCATATCAAATATAGGCCTGTAAATCAGGGGTATAGCATCGGACTCATAGTCATAAAGTTTTGAGTTCGAATCCCAGCCTGCACAACCTTATTTGATGAAAGTATATGAGAGACACGAGCAGGCCCCAACCACCCCAAACTCGAAGGGGTTAGGTTTTTTCGTAGATTTTAATTATCTTTTATGTAAACCGCTATTTCTGGCGAGTTCCGGTTTGATTGAAGTGGACAAAAGGCACATCTACGGACCAGGACCTTTCATGTGAGTCTATAACAAAGTCTCTATGACCTTTCGTTCCAAAGTTCTAGCCCTTACAAGCTCAAGTCTTAACAAACCGTTATTTTGGCTATTTTGGCCAATTTTACAACTTCCGGTTGAGTTTCTTTGACGGACGGACAGGCAGATGGACGGACGAACACCCCAAACTTCCGGTCAGGTGTTTTTGAGCAAAATGGTCAAAAGACACATCTACAAACCAAGACCTTTCATTTGAGCCTATAACCAAGTCTCTATGACCTTTTGTTAAACAAATCTAGCCCGTACAAGCTAAAGTCTTTAAAAAACCGCTTTTTGGCTATTTTGGCCAATTTTACAACTTCCGGTCGGGTGTTTGGTCAAATCCAGACCTTTTGTTTGAGCCTACTACCGAATCTATCCTGTACAAAAAAAGTATGACGGACGGACGGACAGAAAGACGGACTGACGAACAACCCAAGCCTATAGGCCCCCAACCTTTTGGATTGCAGCCTAAAAACGCGTGTTCCAGTACCTAAAGAGCTAAGCAATAGCTATAAACTAAAGCTGCTTCATTTGTTTTAATTTGTATTACGGCAATATGCAAATTCTGAAGATTGTAGTATAAAATTCAAACAACACGGGACCAAGATATAGTATTTCTAACAAATTAAAACCCTTTCGCCTGATACTCACACAAATGATATCCATCATATTTCGTATTAAACGTCATTTTCAGTTTCAATATTAGTTTCCATTCTGCTCTTTGGGTTTTCTAGCTGGCTATTATTTAAGGTATTTTGCCATACGTTTGTTTGTACTCGGCACTGTGTAAGGTCCTGGCCCTATGGTTAAACTTTAAACTATGAAATATAATGAAACATCGTTAATTTGTTAGGACATCGTTCATGATTTTTTATTTGGAATGTAAGATATTCCACGCCTGATATTGAAAATGGAATTATATTTGTTATAATTTAGGGACTTACATTTCACATGACTCTGTTTCATGCTTTAGCCGTTGCAATGAGTGCAGACTTATCGGGGAAGCCAAAAGAAGCGTCATGGTCAAGCGAATCAATATCTTCTTTGCTATCGTATTGCAGCGCTTCATTGGAAAGAATAAACTCAATCATGATATAAAACTATCCAAGTAAGAACCTATTTAAAGCTTTATCTATGGGTGCAAATTTTAACTATTTAAATGAAAATTACTGGCGTTTTGGTAAAATTAAAGATATTAATACATAGGTTAATTATGCAAATCAATATATATCCTTAAAGACTCAGATTCTAAGCAAATCGCGTTTACATTCCATTTAACAGCCTTATCTAGTAAATGTATAAGTTAATGGTAAACAAAGTGGTAAACGAGAAAATAATAGTATATGAGTGAACGCAATGAGTGCTGTATTTTTATCCCCCGTGAAACGAGGGGATATAGCGTTGAGCTTGTCCGTCTGTAGGTCCGTCTGTCCCTTTTGATATAGGATACTTTGTACACGCGAGTTAAGTATTAAAGAATTGAGCTAGAGCTGTTAAAGGTTTCATCTCGATTGGTAAAATATTGTCGATTTTGAAGCACTTACAAATGGTCGATTGTAAAATGTAACCCGATATTAAGCAGTTTGCGCACATGAATTTTGTACGAAGGCACTAAGCTAGGATTTTGACAATGTATATACATATTGACTAAGGTTTGGGTTCGTGCCTCGTAAAAATTGTCAATTCTTGAGCCCTTTAAAAATGGCGAAATTTTCATATCCGGTGTCTTATGGCCCCGATCAAAAATGAATGAAATGCTAACATCAAGAGGGGCCTTGTGCATTTGAGAGGTGGTTATGCAAGTAAAATAAAATGATTCTTTGATTCACTGGCGTTGTATGTTGCCTCTTAAAGGCATTGGCGATGTGCTTATATTAGAAATCATGCGCTGGTCCGTTTGGATGTGGTTATGCAAGCAATATAAAAATATGTTTTTCCTTTACTGGCCTGGTCTCACAAAATACGTTGTTAATCAAACGTATTGAAAAAATCTTTTAAGAACGACGTTGTGAGAAAGACGTTGTGAGAAAAACGTTGTGAGAATGATGTTGTGAGAATGACGTTGTGAGAAAGACGTTGTCAGAAAATCGTTTTAAGTAGGACGTTGTAAGAAGGACGTTGTCAGAAAGACGTTGGGAGATAATCGTTGTGAGAGATTGCAAATTTGAAAAAGACGTTGTGAGAAAGACCTTGTAAAAATCGTTTTAAATAAGACGTTGTGAGAAATATATTGCTGGACAGACGATGTGAGAAAGACGCTGTAAGAAATACGTTGTGAGACAGATATTATGAGAAAGATGTGAGAAAAACAAAAACAAATATCACCCATATCACAAATATCACCCATCTTATTTTTCCCTCAAATCACCATCCTGCATTGTAACATTGTCCATGGGGATTCAAGGTTACCTTCTAGTGTAATAAAGTGAAAGCAATGAGTAAGTATTGTACAACAATTTTGATAAAGGAATATCATATATATTTGTTTCAGATGCATCTCAGTGAATGGCACCAAGTATTTCCTAAAGGCTGTGCAGGTATAACTGCATCATGTTTAAAAATAAAAAAATGTTTTTTAAGAACTAGTCATATTTTCATTTAGTAATAATTGTAGAAAGTGTGTATATATCTTATTAATAAAAATCAACTTAAAAATTAACTTTGGAATGTTCAACAAAATATTAACGTAATCCAAATAAATGTTAATCAAGAGCAAGTAATGTCCATTAATAAAATACGAGGTTTCAAATCAATAATAGAAGACTCTTTTCGGATAAGCTAATCAATCGAGAAATGTGAATTTTTGTTTTTGTAATGATTGTTTATTTTTATATTCAGTGCCATGTTGGAAATGGAGTACATAACGGTCATTGTAAGTAAAATATATATCAAGTTGATTATATATATATGCGCGTCCGTTAAAGGGCTAAATTCAGTGGAATATATCAAAAGGTATATCTATATGTCAAGCGTTTTAATTGGAGCTCAGGATCAGGTTTCTAGACCTATTCTTTCTTGAGACAGTGTATTTACAGTTCGAGGGCTTCCATTTAAGCCCAACATCGGACAGACGGACAGCCCAAGTCTATAGGTCCACAAATGACCTACTCTCTCGTCTGCGTAGATTCATTTAGTTAACATCTAGAAAATCGTCTTTAAGACTCACATGAGACTTATTTAAATCAAGCTCTATCGGTAATATGTATATTTGATAACTCCAATTAGATGTGGCAAATACAGACGTTATTTGCCATTGACTCAACAAGCACCATTTGACAACATTTTCCGAAAATATTGGTTATGCCAAACCTCTCAATGGCAAAATAGACATTTTGTCTCATCATTTGATTGGTATTATTTGATTGGTATTATTTGATTGGTATTATGGAATGGATATGTCCAGATGATTTTTGTTTATCTCATTATTTACTTTTGACATACATTTGGTCCTCTTATATCAGACAAACACAGCTAGTAAACTACACGAATCTCCATATGAGGCTCGGAGAGTAGATTTATGCTTGATTATGCGTTTTATAATACGTTTAACTATATACATTTGGTATATTTCTACTCAACAGGGTATCAATAATAAACTGTTTATTTAAGTAAAATATAGTATTTTTCAGTCTTTGCATCCTCGGAAAGTATATGTTTTATGATCTTAATGTATTAATGTCAGGAGACATACCCTTTCATTTTGTGAAAGAAAACTTTTTGTTATCCATTTTTCATGTTTGTAATGTTTCTTTTTTTTTAGATGTTACGTATGTGATCGAAAACAGCCGTGTTGATGTCCTCAATGACACAGATGTTAAGAGCATTTCGAGAGATGAATTTTTCTTCTCCAAACACATAAAGGTACGGTTTTTCTCTTAATGTAAAAACAGTTATACCTGGCTTTTCTGAGATTTTTTTGACTATTACATGATTAAGGGTGTTGTTGGGTAAAACCCATGTAAAAATTGAAGAGATGACAAGGAAAATTTGCGTGGTGTTTAACTTAAACGATGAATTTGCTCAGAACATATTTGCTCAGAAAAAGTTGCTATTTATTATTACTTATTATTTAATAAAATTTTCATAGATGACATTAATATATGGCGTTCTTGGTTTTATGATATTGGTATTAGATTAATCTTATTTAAACCTCAGGACATTAATATTAAGTTGTATTACATAGTCCACTTATAAGTTCCTTTCATTGGTTTAGGAACAGTTATATAATAAAGATAATGAATACGCCATAATCGCAAAATAAATTCTTGAACAATTTTCTATTTCGCAGTAGAAAGAGCTTGAAATATGAAAAGTCACGAATATGTTTTTTCTTTGTGATTTGTTCCAGATGGAGGTGTACATACTCTTCTACGAGTCTGAAAATAGCTGTAGAAGACAGAAATCTGCTTTATGATTTTCATTTTCAAACAGACTATATATGAACTTCAAACACGTTTGGGGTTTCAAATGGTCAAAATAGAAACAAGATTTTTCATTAGTTTTAGCATATTGTGAGTGTAATTTGTTTAAAGTATTGTGTGTTTGATTATTTTTATATGATCTAGCTTTAAATGGATTTTGTTTTAATTCAGAGACCGTGTTTATCTTGTTTAGATATGTTATGATAGAATAAATCGAGCTGATACGTGAAGTTCGAAGTAATTAAAGTCATCAGAAACTCACATGATTTAGTATACATGGCTCTTATTTGGATCTACCAAGAGAATCCAGCATACATGAGAATTGTTGGATGGGTTTGTTTATAAGAGGTGGCTGGTCATATAATTTTTAGATATTTAGATATTGGATAAAATAGGATTATTTAATAAAATAATGCGAGTTTGAGTTGTATATCAATCAATGTTGGCAAATAACCAGAATATGCATTCATCTTAAAAGCATAAAATAGCTTTGTATGATATAATAAATTAGCGCTATATTAGAAACAAGATTATTATAATAAGTGTCAAAACTGTTCTATTGTTTAATAAACATAATTAAATTTGCAAGTTTTTGTGACGTATTCAAACTGTTGAATAAATATGAATACATTATATGCATTTTATTGACTAAAATCGAGCAAACATGTCAAGCGCCTCTACTTGAACCCAAAACGAATCTACGAATCTTTGTTATCTAAATGTCACGAAATTTGTTTTCATGCACATGCTCCCCGAAACCGACAAAAAAATAGTTCAAAAATAACAAAAATGACATTCAAAAGTCTTGATGTCACATTTGAGTAAGATGATCGACTCTAAAACGACTTAAATTGGGCATCTTTTGAATAAAATATAGAAATACACATTTACATTACAAGCAGTTTACCACCAGCCCATAGTTGAAGAGCACCTCACGAGCTGTTCCCCAAAAAAGGTGTTCCCCACCAAATTCCAGCTGGCTTGGAGATTTGGAGAAAATCCGTTCTAGCTTGGAGATTTTAGCAGTTTGAGGAACACCGTTTTCGATCATTTCTTAATTTTCGTAATAATTAGCGATAATTATTAGTTCAAAATTGTTAAAACTTGCATGTAATTATCTAATAAGCTGTTATTTGCAATATATTATAGGTAAGTTAGTTATATTCAACATTTCAAATTACTCAAAAGGTGTTCCCTTTCTGCTCCAAGCTGGCTAGTAAAGGAAAAACGGCCAGCTGGCTTGGAAAAAATGAACACCTTTTTGCAAAATATTAATGTTCAAAAAGCATTATTTTGTTGTTGTTCGTAATTGAAATGTTGTATAAAGGTGATTGAACAACTTTTTGAAAAATGTGTCGTATAGTGCCCTTCATAGTTACATATTTTCTCTAATACCCCTCACATCGTATTAACTGATTTAATTTTGCGATGCATTCGCCAAATCCATTTTCTAAATTCTTAGAACATCATCAATAATAGAATTGCAATGTGTTGTAAAGCATTCAATGTTAAATCCGATATCGCATAAATAATGATATAAATTGCGATACAAAGTCCTACAAAACATACAACATACAAAAGTCCTATTTTCAGGTCTAAGGTTCAATTATAAACTGTATAAAGTGATTATACAGTGGCGCGCACTCCCAACTTCTCGAGACAAACGTTAAACGCACAAACGCTTAACGCTAAACCCTTAAACGCAAACGTTACACGCTAAACGTTAAACGCTAAACGCTAAACCATAAGCACCCACAGGTGTGAATGGTATATAAACAGTATAAAGGACATCATTATGAGTGTTTATCTTAATTTCTTATATGCCCTTTCATCAAACGCTAAACGTTAAACGCTATAGTCTGATTTTGCAAACCCTTAAACGTTTAACGCTAAACGCTAAAACGTTAGAGAAGTCGAGAAGTTTAGCCTGCGCGCCACTGTAGGTCATCATATTGATTATCGACAGCATCGACTCTCTAGACCGTTTCAGACTCTTCATTCTCTAGATATTTCCTTACCAGTATTAAAGATTTTTCGCGCATGCGCGACCGACATTTTGTCGAATTCACCAATAACCAATCCAAAATCTACAGTCGCGCGAATTACCATCTTCTTGTGGCAAACGCTAAACGTTAAACGCACAAACGCTAAACGTTACGCGCTAAACCATTGTCACCCACATATGTGAGGGGTATATAAAGTACATAATTATGAGTGGTTATAATATCTAGAGTTCCTTTCATTAAATGCTAAACGATAATCATTACACGCTAAACGCTAAACGCACAAACGCTAAGCATTTAACGCTATTTCTGATATTGCACACCCTTAAACGTTAAACGCTAAACGCTAAAGAAATAGAGAACTTAGAACCGTGCGCCACGGTTTATCATAAAATACTTCTTCAATCGGATATGAACGATTACTTTTCAAATAAACGACTGATAAACCAAAACCCAATCCTATTTTTTGCTGATTTGTACCGATGATGTCAACTAGAATTTTAAAAAATTGCTCATCGATTTGCATTTATTCGTTTAAATTGCCAGTAAATCTACTGAAAAATTTATCAAATCGATTTCTTTATTCTATTCTGTGAAAATGCCAGCAAGGAAAATTTGCCAGCAGAATAGATATTTCACCGAATAAATCGCTGGGTACTCCTGTAAGGTGTCATCCATAAACTCCAAACATACTAGCATCCCCCCCCCTCCCCACTCTGCGGAACTGCGGTTCAAAAGGCGGGGTAGGTAAAAACCTGGACATACAGATAAAAAAATCAACTTGATACAATCTGCCTAAACTCTCTAATACCATAGAAGTAGAGAGATTGTGCAAATATAAGAATATTTGTGCTAATAGCCCGGATTTCCTAAATATAACCAATCACATGGCTTGTAACTGGTTTGTTTACGTCATTCCTATGTCATTTTGGTGGTTTTCCCATGTCTGCCCAAACTCTTTAGTATGATATCCATGTGTTCACAAATAAATCTTTTACAAGGCCATGCAACATTTAGAGTTAATGATATAAAATCTTGTGAAAATATACCCCGTTGGGATACAGCCTACATTGCTCAAACCTCATATTTCGGCTCGTATGATCGAAATTTATGCTTATTGCTATTTTACTATTAACTTTTTTGTCATCTTGCCATATGTAAAAAAATCTGTGTCCGTGAATTATAAGTATCACCGTACTATGACACCAGCGACTTCGCACCTGTAGGTCGTCGTTGACAGATGGACCTCGGACCTTTACGTAGAGGTTTGTAGCAATTGTTTTTTTTATTCATATTTTAAATCTTATTTGATTATGGTTGTTTGAAGCAACTGCAAATTAATGACTTGTTTGCATCACGAGCGATTCTGACCGTTCCAATCATATCTCTCCTATTATCGCCCTCATAAAAAGCATTCCGAGCTATTTAGCAACTTTAACCCGAGGTCAATTCGCCAATGTTTATTTCCTTGTTTAAAAATTAATCCGTGCTACCACTATATCGAGTAATTATATAAATACTTAACAAAAAAAGACCCAAATCATCTGAAACAAGTTGAACTTAACAAGGAAGAATTTGTGAAACACGAAAAGGCCCAAACCGCCCCCGATTCGAAGGGGTTTTGACCATCTCGTATATGCTATTGTTTTGAATGATCACATTTGTTGCCAGTTTTCGGTGGCCGAATTCGGCCGAAACCGTCAAAAGGCACATCTAAACGCCAAGACCTTTCATTTGAGCCTCTTCTTCTTCCAACATTGTACAGGCCTCAGTAGAGTATCGCGTACATGCTCAGTGCAACACTCTCAAACGAATCGGTGAATATATACATAGTGCTGTGCTGGTGTTCCTATTTACAGTGTACACTAAAAACGTGATGTGGTTTTTACGGCAGGCCCAACTTCTGCACCTCTGCCTTGAAGTGGTCGAGTGAGGTACAGGCTTTTGTTGTGTAATCGAGGGCGTTCCAAATACAGATGGTGTCTGGGAAGAATGACTTTTCGTAGACTACAGTTCTGGCGTAGGGTGCTAGGTACATAGTGCCTCGAATGCTCACCGTAGGTATGAGCACGACCGTTGGTATTGCTGCGAGTCGGTACACGATACGGTACATCATGACCAATTTGGCCTGTTTCCTTCGCATCTCAAGGCTATCCCAGTTGAGCCGCCTGATCACTGAGCTTACGCTGCTTTTCTGCCTGTAATCACCACAAACGAATCGTGCAGCTCTGCGCTGGACTCACTCTATCTTGTCAGCATCGGTCTTTGTATGTGGATCCCATACCGGGCTTGCATATTCTAAGAGTGGGCGCACGAAGGACCGGTATACGGTGTCCTTTGTCTCCTTGGAGCATTTAGGGAGATTTCGGCTAAGGAATGAACACATGTTATTTGCTCGATTGGTTATGGAGTCGGTATGGGGTTTCCCGCTTAGGGATTTGTGGAGGTTGATACGGAGGTACTTGGTACTTCTTTGTTAGCTCTAAATTATAGCCCGGTGGGTTACACCCCACCAGGTAGATCGCCCCGATTCAAATTTTAGAAACAACATGGACGCCAAAAACCAGGAACTGAGCGAAAACAAGTAAAACTTTTAGTTTCTCGCGTAAATAGGTAAAGTTTTACAGAAGACAAAGCGTCAAAATATAGAAGAAACCTATAGGTATATTTGGGTAGTTTAGCTCCTATACACTTTTAATACCACATCTTGTACGAGTGGCAAAAGTGGACCCTTATGGGAAATTCAACGTTCGGACTTCTAGCCCTGTCGGTCGCAGACATACGTAAAGGGCTATTTAGAGCTACTTCTTTGTATAATTACATATGTTTTAGAATAAAAATTAATATTACACGTATATGCATATTTGTAATGTTCAATCAAAACATGAACATCATATTTCCAGGGGTTGAAATTAGATAAATTAAGTGAATCAAATTTTACACTCGCCAGCGGAGATTTACACTCGCCAAGAGTACAAAATATTATTTTAAAAAAGTGACAAAAAGTTTACTCCGTTTAATGCGGTATACATGCAGACGAAACTATTTAAACGAAAAAAAAAATGTGCGCTCTGAAAGCGCAAGCGAAAACAATACATGTATTATATCTACTCGAATCTTACGAATAACATTCTTTTATTTGTATATATTTTTCCTATGCGAGTGACTTGAAATTCACACTAGCTAATCGAAAATTTCACTGGCCATGTGGCGAGTTTTATTTCCAGCCCTGGGATTTCCCTTGTAGAGATCTAAAATTGCAAGCCGTTAAAGAAAATATATTATATATGTGTAATATCAGGTTTGACCGTCCAAAAAGTCGAACTCTTACTCATTATCACGAGGGTCTGAACTAAAGTCTTATACAAAATTGTGGTATTTCACAGTACTTTGTTTGTAAATCCGCAATATAGAAATCTGAAACTACGCACGGTGAAAATATTTATATATATTGACTGTAGATATCGAGGTTTAAGGTTGATCAACAACAATTGTCGACATTTTCATGGTACGAATATGGAATGGGAATATGGAATATGGAATGGGACCTTGTGTGGGGAAAACGTTGTGAGACCGACGTTGTGATGCTGACAATGTGAGGACGACATTATGAGACTGACGTTATGCGGCCGACGTTAGCAGCTGACGTTGTCAGGCTGATGATCGAGCCGACATTGTGAGAAATACTTTTAACTTCTACATCTGCTGTAAGAAATCAAAAGATATTCATGATAAAGATTACGTATTGCTTATCTGTTCATGTGATTTCTTGAAAACGAATGAATCTAGACTCGATGGTGGGTTCAAATTGAAGCACTTAACCTGCAGATCCGCTTTTTAGCCCCCAGCCAACCAATTTGGCTGAGGGCTATTGCTATCCCCCATTCCGTCCGTCCGTCTGTCCGTCTGTCCGTCCGTCCGTCCGTCTGTCCGTCTGTTAACATTTGAGATGCAATAGTTTGTCCGCGGCATTTTGGTATGAAGCCCTTGTCCTAGGGTTCTAAAACTTTACACAGAGCCAGAATATATATTGCAGATGTGCAACGTCGAGGTTTCAGTTTGATCGACCAAAAATTGTCGAAATTACGGGGGTTTGAACTTAGATGAATTTGAGATATTTTGGGATATTTATACAACACTTTGTCCGCGGCACTTTGGTATGTAGCCTCTGTCCTAGGGCTCTGAAACTTCACACACTGAAAGAATATATATTGCAGATGTGCAATGTCGAGGTTTGAGTTTGATCGATCCTAAAATGTTCAAATTACAGGGTACTGAACTTAGACGAATTTGAGATATTTTTGGATATTTATTCACCACTTTGTCCGCGGCACTTTGGTATGAAGCCTTTCTCCAAGGGTTCTGAAACTTTACACAGAGCAAGAATATATATTGCAGATGTGCAACGTCGAGGTTTCATTTTGATCGACCAAAAATTGTCGAAATTACGGGGGTTTGAACTTAGACGAATTTGAGATATTTCGGAATATTTATATAACACTTTGTCCGCGGCACTTTGGTATGAAACCTCTGTCCTAGGGCTCTGAAACTTCACACACTGAAAAAATATATATTGCAGATGTGCAATGTCGAGGTTTGAGTTTGATCGATCCTAAAATGTTCAAATTACAGGGTACTGAACTTAGACAGATTTGAGATATTTTGGGACATTTGTACAACACAGAAAGATTACGCATAT